>OZ018397.1:30087160-30377307 GCA_963969525.1 Ontholestes murinus
CTATTTTGTAGTCAATTCATTTTTAAATTTGAATAATTTGACCATGATGATAGTTGTGGCCGTTAAAACCTGGTAGTCCGTAATACAGGGTTTATTATGAAATTAATGTGCATGATTTTATTGTGATGCGACTCTCCATCGCAGCGAGGTAAATCGGGTCGGAAAATGTGGTGAAGGGTCTGCTCTTCTAATGCAGCCGGTCGTCAGTTTACTCCGAACAGTCTGAGTGGAGAGACTCTCCTAAAGTGTTTTTTTCGACGGAATCAAGCTTTGTGTGTGGCTTGGGAAGAATGCAAGCGTAGCATTCCAGATGCATTTTAAGATCAAAATCTTCTAGTTATACTAAACGCACCACAACTATTCACCCTTCTAACCTAGCCTATTTTGCAATTGTACAATCACATTTCGAGTAAGCTTTTCGCGTTTTTATTTTATAGATTTATTCTTCTTCTTTTGATCCATATCTACTAATGAATGTTAGTGTCAAAAAGTTCTTAAGTGTCATCCATCATGCTGTCATGTTTTTCAACCGTGACATTTGCTTTCGGCCTATTAGTTTTATTAGTAAATTAGAAAATATTTCTTTAAATCAATCGCATTTAAATTTCTCTTTAGTAACATTAGAAATATTTATTTTATTAAAAACAATTTAAATTTTAGTAAAAATAGTTGAAAAGTTCAAAAAAAATAAAATTAGAAATTCAACCAGAGCGCCGACTCTCCAAGCTGCCCAATTATCACTTCAATATTTATTCGATGAAATCCTGTTGTTCCAAATGACGTATGAAAGTAAACCCTTCCAAATCCAAGTTATTTATTCCCTATCACAAAATCACACCATATTCCCCTTAGTGTAAAATTTACCAACAATCCCTTCAATGTAAGCCTTAAAAACAAGCGGTACCTATGTTGATATAAACATATATTTTGATGTAAATCCGTCGATTGGCAATAAATACTTCGACCATGAGTGAGCCAGCTGACTGCGAAAGTTGTAAACGCAACAATGATGAAATTTTAAACTAAAAATGGAAAGGACTGAGCTAAAAGAAAGGTTAGCGAAATTAAATGAAACTGAGTTTGAAAGATCCATAATAACTGAGGACGTAATTGCCGAAGATTTTGTAAACGATGGAGGAGATACAGCAGAGCCCAATCTTGCCAAGCAAACGGAAATAAAATACCTAAACAAACTCTTAATTCAAAAGGACAATAACATACTGAGCATGAGTGATATAATCGCATCATTAAAGCAACAGATCCAGTAATTAAATACTTAACATCCCTTTCACCCTGTCAACAATCTATAATAAAATGCACTGACAACGCATCTGCAGAGAATCTGACAACACAGGATTTGTCGATTAAGCACACAAGAGCTAATGTCAAAAGAGCGTACCAAATAGATATCCCAAAACAAAATAAAGAACCTAACCTGAAATACACACTCGTAAAATAAAAGTAAAACCAAGTGACAACACTCATCAATATTCTAGTTTTATAATATTAATAAATAAAAGTAAGGAAGAAGAGAGTGATATATCTCAAGCCAAAACTCAAATAGTGACAGATCAGTCGCCAACTATCAATTCACCTTTATATATTAAATATGTGGCTTGGAGCTAAAAAGGCCAATGTCAAAAATTGCGTATTTGAGAAAATCGAATTGAAAGTTTTTATCAAACATTATTTTAATTCTAACTGACATAAAGTACAAGTTGTATGTTTCAACTTTGGCTCAAACATAGATAATTTTGCATAGAATCTGATAATGTACTCCATGTTTTGAAAAAAGATTTTACATTCATACATTCACGATTATTTATTTTTATTTTTTAGGTGACATTGGAAGATATAACAACAATAAAAAATAGAATATATTTATTTGTTACGAAGTTTATTATATTTTTACTTTTACGTTTAGTGTTAACAAAGGTGAAATACATTAAATACATTACAAAACTAAGATATTCTACATCTAGATATGAAAAACTTTATGATAGTAAATCTATTTCCTCTTCAGAAGCTTTACCCAAGTAATCCACTATGTTATCATTTGCTGACATTTGTTCAATAAAGTGATTGTAGTAGATGCGATTAGTTTTGCTGATATATGGCAAAAGTGCCTTTATGTCATCTAATTTATCCGTACTTACGGGAAGTGGTAATAATAAACCAAGTGGTTGAAGCTTGAGAAGACCACCCTGTCGTGTTTTCTTCTGATTTCTGGATATATCGAAAATTTTAAACTCGTCCTCAACGGAATGTTTGTACAAAATGTTCAGAGAATCTGTTGAATACTGCATCCATTTTATTTTGAGCCTTTAAGATGTTTATTTTTCGATGTACATAGTGAGTGTTTAAACATGATTTGAAGTTTAAAAAGTCGTTTTGTTCCAATTCTATAATCTTTATAGGGGGTTTTCTTGGCCCCAAACGTATTACATTTGCCCAATCTTGGGGAAACTCACTATCAGCACTAGTACGTTTTTTGTTTTTTTTTCTATAGCCGCATGGATAGTATCTGCCTCCATATGAGTATGTCCAGCCTCAAGAAACTTATGGTTAATAGTTAAATGTTTACCTTTAGCTTTCAATTCAGAAACAGTTTCCATTAATATTGTAGAAAATTTCGGTTTTGACCTTCGCAGGAGTCGCTGTACATAGTTACCGTGTGTATATTATTATTTTCTGCAAGATTATGAAGGTAATGGTAAATGCAAGAACCCATTTCCTGCCCTCCACGACTAGCCATTGTCTCATTCCATAGGTAACACACAGAAGAGGATTCTTTTCCTATGGTTTGGTAAATGGTATGGTTAAATGTCCACAATTGACGTTTGTAGAAACTCAATCCACTTCTGAGATATGGAGTAGGCAAACATTTTTGTAAGTCGAATGACATTGTTACAAAACCTGGATTATGATGGCATTCCTCCTTATCTCTTCTTTTTGACTCGTATGCCGACTCAGCCAAATGTAGGTGTTATTTTCTTCTATTAATCTGCGGTCTATCTCGTTTTCACAACATTTTAACTGCATAAGAAAGTTGTCGCATTTTGCGCATGTATCATTTTTTGGTTTATGAAATGATAAGTTGAATTCCTCAACAAACATTTTTCTGTATAGGGAGCCATTCCGCGGTTGAATATTTTCTTCTTTACAATAATCCAAATTCAGTCGGTACATTTGAGCAATCGATAGATCGGGTAACAAGTACTTTTTCTGAGTGTGGGATCGTGAATAGTGACTCTGATAAGCGGGAAATAGTTTTATGTGTTCTCTTATTAGGAGTTTATCCTTTTCTGGGATTTTACTTTGGTTTCCTTGTTATCAAATGTATTTATAAACATAATTTGACACACTTCCATTCTTTTGCCGTGTATGTTTGTCAAAAAATATTTTCTAGAAAAGTTTCGTCTACTTTTCTTGCCGTCATTATATCTTAATCGCTGAATAAGCTTTTCCTCTTCTTCTATGGAATTTGCCACAAACTGATTTTGTCCAGAGCTAGACAATTTATTAAAATTTGTAAAACAAGTAAATGAAAATAATTTTTAAGTTTTAATACCACTATTTATTGTATAATATACACAAACAAAGTTTACAATATTTAACAATAAATAGTGGTATTAAAACTTAAAAATTATTTTCATTTACCTTTTTTAAAATGAACTACCACATAGTAACGGTCGCTACCATCATTTTCAAAAAATTTGTAAAGAGAATTTGTCGCTCGTCAGGGGTGAATTTCTCGAAACACTTCTTTTTGCAAGAGCAAGCTGCTTTCATTTCTTTGGCAGGTAAAGTTTTCTTTTCCGACACTGACGAACATTCTCTGCCTTGAGTTTTCAACAGTTTTCTTATATTTTGAGTCCAATTAGAAGAATTCCGCTTTCGTTTCCTCTGCGTCATCATTGTTTCCATTTTTTCTTCCCCTGCGTGATTTATTTATTTGATTTTCTGCCGAATCAACCAATTCTGCATTGTTAATAAGTTCTTCATTTACCAGACCGATATCCAAACCGACATCTTCAAACTGTTCTTCTTGGTTGATTTCAGTGTCCTCGTAACTGTCCGACGGTACACATTCATCACCACTATCGTCTTTAAACGGTTCTGAATCGCTTGAATCTGTATTTTCTATTATTTCTTCTTCAAGGATCTCTTCCAATTTCTTTGTTTCTGGAACTGGTATTGTGCTGGACCGTGTGCTTAAATTGTCACTGACTGACGCTGATTCTACAAGATACCAATACAAACCAATACAATGTACATGTCATGTGGACAGCCCGGACTTTTATGAAAATGCATATTTTCAACTATTCAGAGCCTCCTGCAACGATATGCGGCTGTTTTCGGTATTTATTGTGCATATAAGTCCGGGCTCTAGTTATTACAACGAATCAACATAACCTCAAATCGGCAATATTAAATGAATAGTTCTATATAAAAATATAATGCAGTACTGAATCACTTACTATTGTCAGCTCCACACATCTGTAAAATCTGCCTTGTCCTTGAATTATAAGTATTCATTTTCTTTGTTTCACAAACACTTTAAAACTAGAATTGCGATGCAGCTGCAACCATGTAACGTTTATGATGGCTACTACTGCTATGAAGGTTAAAGTTAAAAAGGCCAATGTTGACATTGACCCATTTATGTTAAATAAAATAATATCAATAGTTACAACTAAAAGGGCCAAAGTAGACACTGGCCCTTTTAGCATAAACTGATGTTGATGAATTCATAGCGACATTGGCCAAAATTAAATTTATAGATCTGCTATTGGTTGAGATTTGACATTGGCTGTTTTACCATCTTAAAGACCGTAAGAAAAGAAGTCTAATGTATTGCTTAAATCAAAACGGAAAAATATTGACATTGGCCTTTTTAGCTCCAAGCCACAGAAATACTAAACGAATATGTTCGTATGATAAAATATTAAAAGAAAAAACCTTAAATATAGATCCACAGTTATCTATGCAAAAATTAATATTAAATACCACTACTATCCTACCGACTTCAATATTTGTATCCAATTTTAAAAATAATACTAGTGAAAATGACGTTCGTGAATATTTACTAAAGACACTTCCGATGCAACCTCTTCACAAGATAAAAGGCAATAAATATCATTCCAGTTTCAAAACTGATGTTCCAGAAAAATACGCGGAAGCTATTTTAAATAAAAAAATTTGATGTGAAGGTATAAATGTGCAGTTATTTCGGTACAACACCCAATGAAAATGAAAACAAAGCACTCGAGGATATTGGGCTGGTAGAACGCAATATTACAACCGGATACCCCCCAAAAAAATAACATTAAAGAATGTATCTCCTTAAATTTATTTCATTTAAATGTTAGATCTATTTTTCACAAGTTCAATATTTTAGATGAATTGTGCAATAGGACTTTAATATTGTATATTTTACAGAAACCTGGATACAAGAACCTCAATTTAACGTAATCAAAATTAATGGTTATACAATGATAAAGCATTTCTCCAGTGCACATGGTGGAACTGCAATATTTATAAAAAAATACTCTTCTGGAGAAAACTCGCTCATTGAAATTTATAAGTAGTCTAGCAATCGAATATGTCATTGAATGTTGTGGTATCTCCCTGGGTAAGAAGCCTTGCATAATTACAATATACAGGCCTCCTAACAACGCGAATGAGATGATAATGAATTTTTTTATCAAGTTAATAAACTTTCGAATATTATTGATAACAAGTTTGAAACAATTATTATCTGCGATTACCTGAATATAGATCATTTAAGTAAATTATCGGCCTTACTAAAGGATCTTCTATGCGCACATAATCTTTATTCCAATTAGTTCCAATGAAATATCAATGACCACGATTGATTATAGTATAACAAACAATACGGCCGCAATAAAGTATACTGACAATTTCAATCCAGGTTTGTCCGACCAGACAACCCGGATTGAAATTAATCTACTAGCCTCAAACATAAATAATTTTAGATAACATTTCATAAAACACAGTCTGTTTATTAATTGGTCAGAAAACAATGATATTGATTTTGTATTTAAATATTTTTAGGATCAATTCAGATGGAATTTTGATGTAGTTTTTTCAAATAATAGAACATGAAAATTGACAAGTAATTTTGTAAGACAAAAAATTACCTAATAAGTACTAGTAGTTAAAAATATCCTTTTCTTTGCTGTTCTTTTTATACACTATATATACATTTCGAATAAAAAGTGTTCATTATCAATAGTTAATTGGCATAAAAAAATAATAAATACAAAAGTCAAAAAAGTTGGGCGACTTAATTATTATGTTTAATTAAATACAATAATTAAAACATATGGGTTGGGAAAATTTATGCTAGGAATAATTTCAAGTAATGGGTTTCTAGTGGACTAAGATCAAAATTTGTATAGATGAAAGATATTAACCGAAATTAATAAAAAAAATAACAAACGAGTTCGGAAAACATTTTTCGTCAAATGTACAACATAAAAATACTCACTTCAATGGCATTTTTTCAAATTCATGTACTACAGACCTAAAAGATAAAACTAATCCTTCAATGTTCTTCACATCTGTGGCAGTAGATTAGGTTCTTCAAACAATAAATGAACTAAAAAAAACTCTACTGGTCATGACGATGTTCCAGTCTCAATATTAAAGAAATGCAGTACTGAACTAGCTCGTCAATAAAACTAGGTAAATTTCTGAACTTAAATTATCAACAGCTATACCTATAATTAAAAAAGGAAATCCCGAAAATATGGACAATTATAGACATACATCTTTGCTTTGCGTATTTGCAAAAATTATAGAAAAGGTCTTATGTAATAGAATTGTATATTTTTTTCAAAAATGTAATAGGTTCCACAATGTACAACATGGTTTCCGTAGCAAACGTTTAATAGAAACAGCTTCTATAGACTTTATCTATCATTTTTATGATTTGATGGATAAAAATAATAAGATAATTAGAGTGTTCTTCGATTTGTCAAGAGCATTTGACAGTTTGGATTTTCACTTTATTTTAGAAAAAATAAATGCCTGGGGAATTAGAGATCCGTTAAACACATGGTTCAATTATTATCTAGAAAATCTAAAATAATGGTGAAAGTAAATAAATACATTTTTAGATGAGCACGATATAACCTTAGAAGTACCTCAGGGAAGCTTGGCGGGTCCACTTCTCTTCATAATATTCATCATAATCATCTGCGTATGTATGAATGTATGCAGACGATGCGTGTATAGTGGTAAGTGGACCCGTTACAAACATATGTAATTCAAAAGTAAATCTTATGATTAGCGAATTTATCTCATGGGTCTCAAAAAATAATTTAATCATAAACTTTTGGAAAACAGTGAGCATAAAATTTCATAATGCACGCTTAAAATCATCAAACTACTACTACTTTATATGGGAAATAATAAAATTAACATTAGCGAGGACACTACCTTCTTAGGTATAGAAATAGATAGACATTTGACATTCAAAACAATGTGGATAAATTAAATAAATCTTATTATGAACTTTCACAACTAAATCTGTATTATTTAAGATAGAAGGACAAAGATAAATAAATAAATAATACATGTATTAGACGAAGCTGGCATTAAAACTGCCTATTACGGAATTGTTCATCCGCTACTTAGCTATGTGGTTGTACTCTGGAGACAGTCCACAAAATCAGAGCTTTCATAGTTCAGAAACATATAATACGATTAATATTTAAATAGAACAGCCCGGACTTGTATGCAGAGAAATCAAAATTATGCACCAAAATACAAGAAATGCAATTACAAAATTAAATGAGTTAGAAATAGCTACAGATGAATTACACCCAGACATGATTGAACTTGAACTTGAACAGAAACCTGGCGTAAAATAGAAAATGTTGATTACACTAAAAATTGCCAAAGTAGTTCCTATTTATAAGAAAGGATCGGAAACAAAAAAGAAAACTACAGACCACTTTCAGTACTTAATATATTCTCAACAAATTTTGAACAGGTTATTGTAAGCAGATTATGGGACTTCTTGTGCAAATACAACCTCGTGTCAGACAGTCAGCATGGATTTCGACAAGACAGATCAACCGAGACCGCAACTGTAAAACTAATGGAAAATATCTCCAAATAGTTAGACTCTAATTTGTTCGATACAGCGTTGTTTTTTCATCACGTGCGATCGATACAGTTGAAGTGAGTTTTGTGAAATATAAATTAGAAGCTCTTGGTTTTCGCGGAAAAATGTTGGATTTGATAGTTTCATTTCTAACAGATCGACAAATGTATGTTCAAGTGAATTAGGAAAGGTCTGCAATATACGATATGAAAAAAGGTGTAGAGTAAGGATCACCTCTTGGACCTGTATTATTTGTTTTGTTTATACACGATTTTGTACTTCATATAAAGGAGGGATATATCATTAACTATGCAGATGATACAACTATTGTATGTTGCAACAATAATAATTTAAATTAAATTGTTAAATTCTGATTAAACTATATCTTTACAGTTTTATAATAGGCAACGGCCTGATATACCATTAGTAAAGTAAATACCACAATAAGCACCAAATGTCTATGAACGTTTATCGATGAACGTTTATTATAGAAGGAACAGGTTAATTACATATCCTCCAAGTTAAGTTGTGCATATTTGGCTATATTAAAGTTAGTCTAGAGATTCTTTGATTAACATCTATTATGCTCTTGCTTATTCCCACATGTAATACAATATCCTCTTTTGGGGAAGAGCGGATATTGGAAGGGTTTTTGTTTCCCAAAAGCGTATAATTAGACTCATTTTTAACTTAAAGCAAAAATGTGTTTAGAAATTATAACATTTTGCCTCTAACTTGTATTTATATTTATAAATGTGAACAGAAAACAATTCCTTATAAACGGTAACCCACATTCTCACTGTACCAGACACTCCGACGATTTAAGAATATACGCACATAATACTGCACTTTATGAGAAGTCTGCTATTTATTCATCTATTTTAACATTCAATAAATTACCTCAATCTAAAACCAATGTGCAACTAATTAATTTTAAACGGCAATTGAGGTTATTTCTTACAAATAAAAGCTACTATTCTCTAAATGAATATCCACAAAATAGATTTTAAAACATGTTTTTATTTTTATTTTTAAACGAGTACAGATTGTAATATATAACTAAGTTTTAATTTACTCAATTTTAAAAATGTTGATTTACGTGCCTCGGAATGTTACTGTAACTATTGTTTTATATTGTTTTTTTTTTATTTTTTTGGCGCTCACATCCACCAATTTAACAATGTTCTATTTTTCTTTATATATAAATTTAAGTGACTAAAGTGAATAAAGGTTATGCCTATGATTATTTTAAACGGTCTAAATTGTTTTAAAAATTCATTCATAAACTTTCTAAAAAAAAGTAATTTTAAATTTGCTTTAAAGTTATTTCATTTAACTAAAAACAATCTAAATTTTGGTGAGAAATAGTCAAAAACTTAAACATATCTTAAAAACATTATAAATCTAGCAGAAAGTGTTTAAAAACGTACTATGGAAAAAAAAGTTTAAGACTTACTATGTTTTAGATTAGTGTTTATTATAAATAATCATGTCGTAATTATTATCAAGTTAAAAAAATAATTTAAGAATATTTAATGTAGATATTTTTCTAATTAAGAATTAATTTAAAATTTGACTTAAAACCTTTACTTTATTTTACCAAAAGCTGATTAACACTTAGGAACCTTTCTCCACTATTTTATTTTAAAAATATTAGAATCATGAGAAATACAGCAAATAAAAATTGAAAATTAGTTTTTTATTTATACTTTTAACAAACTATCTAAAACATTACACTTTAAGTTGCTTTTAGAACGTTTGATAGAACAGTTGAACCATAAAATATATCGACAAACTAAATTAACGAGCTGATAAAGAAAGTATTTTGAACAATAATAAACACATGATTTCGCAGAACAATGTCTTGCTTGTAATACAATTGTAAGATTAACTGCCTAGATGAGAAAGAAAGCTTTTAGCGATCTCGCTAATATTGACTGTGCTGTTTACGATTAGATTAGAACGGAAAAAAGTGCGAAATTGCGATATTTATCGACAATTGAAGGATACTTATAGAGAAAATGTTATGGGTGAGTTGTTTATCCTGCGCTTTCAATTATATCCCCAAATACAAACTACTTTCCGGACGACCCTTATATGTTTATGTTAGTTAAATTGTGCTCTATTTAATTCATTTGTGAAGTATAAGATACTGAATCCAGTAAAAGAATAAAATAAAATGTTTACATTGTTTGCAAGTTGCAAAAGATTTGATTGAAAATGAGAACGTATGTTTAGAAAGTTCTGAACTAGGTTTTCAGCATATGTAAGACAATAAAGGGTTGTGAAAATTATTAATTCAAGTAAAAAAAAACAAGGCAAAACGAGATATACTGCACTATGTGCTCATATTGGACGGAAAAACGTTTTGAGAATGGTTATTCAAAAAAAAAATACTAAAACTATTTTTTATTAATATGCATAAAATTATCTAAAACTTTGTCTTTTACAATTTTTTTTCTATCTGTAATAACCGAGATTTATTGATTTTAAAAAAAATTACCCTTACTTTTTTCAGAATATCTAGTTACCCATGACTTTTTTAAAAACTTTGAAAGTGGAATTTTATTCATATCGTAAATCTACACTTCTTTTCCTATTTAACCGTTTTCTATCTCTTATAGTTTCCGAGAACATCTAAAAACCTCACCCTGTATATTTAGTAGTTTTAAAAAGCTAAAATCAGGTAATATGATATGATTTACAGTAACTTTAGGTGAGTTGGTGGTTTAGTATTTAGTAGTAGCACCACAAAAACAAGCGCCGGCTAAACACCTACTACTTAAGATCAATAAGCGATCAGATTAGTGTTAATAATATTATTGGTATTACTAGCTAAAATAATGCAAACATTTATTAAATCGAGTTTAGTGCGAATTGGAACGAAATTTACAAAATATTATATTTTACTTAAATTAGTGTATTAATTTTCAGCACAGATTAATTACTAATTGCAAATAAAACGAGTGAAACTGATTAAAACAATCTTTTAATAATTAAATTTTGGAGTGCATGTCTTAATTGAACCAACTATGTCATTGTTACATTATATTGTATACATTGTAATACACTACGTAATTGTACATATCCCTAGGTCATCACATTTAATTGAAATTTACCTAAAATGTATTCGCTGGCTTTAATTGAAATCGTCTGACCGGTTGTCTGATCCATTTCTGCGATGGAGAGTCGCCATTGTGCGGCGAAAAGCAAGAGAAAAGATAACAGGTGTTAATTGTGCGGCGAGTAACGTTACTTTATTTGGTAGGTGAATGGAAACGCGTGGTGATGATTAAAAAAAAACGAACGAAGCATAGATTAACTGTAGGGGTTTTAAATATTCAAAAAAAAAACTGAAAATAGTTATCGTGACCTTTAGCGGACTCACTCCCACTAATTTATATTAAATAATTGCATTTTATTGAAGTGAGCGCAGCGAGTGTAAATAATTTATAGTTTTTTAGTGTTGTCATTCAAAAATGCTGTCAAGTGTAAAACTTTTAAAACTGGGGTCCGTTGCATTTTTTATTTAAGTTATTTCACGGCGTGTAACGTCGGAATATATGTAATTATTGAAGGTGTGCTGTATTAAAATAGCATTAATTTGCACCAACTAAAATTGTGTTCCAGTTTATTGTTTATCATGAATGAACACGTAATTTTATTATGTTATAATAATTGATATTGTAATTTTTAACTGTATAAATAACAATTACACAGTTTTATTATTATATAATTAAAGAAATAATTTTACTTAAATGCATTAGCATTCGATGGAAAATGTATTATATAATTCAAGGAAACAATTACTACGTTCTACCTATTATTCAACGTATAATTACTAATGAAATAATTGTACGGATACCTTCAGCGTCGAAGGTGCCGCGTCCGGGACACCTGATCTGCTCGTTGACGAAATTGCTGGACTTCGGCACGTTCAGTGCCGACCGAATGCCCACGGAGGAGCCGTCCAGGTGTCCGGGTCCGATCTTAGGCACGTGGCTGCTACAGTACACCTCCTTATCCTCCTGTCGGTGCTGATTATTATAATAAGTCTTGAGCGTTAGCTTCGTGCCGCAGATAGCGCACTTGAAGCAACCGCTGTGGAAGAAAGTGAAGTCCTTCAGGGGCCCGACCCTGTCCACCTGGTAAACGGTCTCCTGGCACCTGAGACACGTACTCTCGTAGAAGTTAGGTCTGTACATCATCTTGTACGAGTTCTGCAGCATAGTACGCACGCTGGTACCTCCTTTTCTGACTAATCGTTTATTTATAGCGACACGTTGCGCGCCTCACTCACCGTTGCAGTCTCCCGATTATTAACCAAACTGTCTCACTCCGACATCACAAAAAAATTCGCACCACGATCATCAATATTCACCGCGCGCCTACACGTACGATCTGCAATTTAGCAATTTGTTTATATTTGTAGTGTTCTCGGTGGCTCTCTCACACACCAACCGCGGCCATGTTGAGTACGGAACTGTGGACAGCGGACCATCGGCGCCCAGTCTTTCCCTCTCCATGTCCCCGTTCACCTGTGTGCTTCAGGTGAAAACGGAGGCGAGCGCGCGGCCGGCCCGCATTCCGGAAAATCGCCAGAATGTCTCTCGGTTTTCACCTGACTCCGGAGACAACTCTAGAAGAATCCGCTTCCGCCCACGTCCGAAATCGCCGCCCCCCTTTTATGGTCGCGATCGCAATAAATGTCAGCGTGAAACGTTTCGTCACGACACCTCGACATTCACAAATACCAAATTTCGACACCCCCTCACACCTTTCCGCGGACCTTTAAATTGGATTGAAGCTCATGTTAAGAATCTATTCAAAGATTGACTGACGTACTACGGTTTTAACTCTTGTACTTTTAAAAAATAAATTAGTAACGTACTAACAAAAATAAAATAAATGCAAATAAATTAATAATAAACGATAAAATATTTTCTGAAATAAAGGTGTTTATACGAGGGCCATCCGGAAAGTAATACCCCTTTGGTAATTAAAAAAAAAAACTAGTACACAGGGTAAACTATTAGTGTGTGGGTGGAAGATTGTGGGTTTATTATCATACATTTTTAGGCTACAACCTAAAAATAGTTTCGACTTAATTGCAATTGTTATAGAGGGTGATTCATATTAAAGTCGCATTTTTTTTAAATAGAACCCCCTGTATATTATTGCATATTTAGATTCCTCAGTCAATTCTGGTGTGACTTTATGTATCATACATAGTATCTAAAATAATTAGTTTCGCCGAAATTTGTCACTTTAACAAAAAGTAGACGTCCGGTAAAAATTGAATATCACAGCTAGCGTAAAACTTAGAAGGCCGTCACTCTGCAATGTTACTAATTATGAAATACTCTAACAAAGGTCGGACGGTCAAAGCCAAACTTTTGTTAAAAAGAAATTGCTACGTCAGTTTACAAAATTTAAATCATGGGCAAATTTTGGTGCCGAATTTAATTATTGCAATAATATACATTAAAAATGCGACTTTGATATAAATCACCCTGTATAACAATTGTGACTCAGTTGAAAATATTTTTAGGTTGTAGTCTTAAGGCTCCTCTATCGTGTCTCGATAACGAATTATGAAAATGTACGTTAATAAACCCAAAATCTTCCATGTTCTATACAAATAACGTTTTATTTGTACATAACATACCTTAAACTACTTCTCTGCATATTCACCTCGCAAATTTAATCATTTGTCATAGCGTGTGACGACTTTTTGTATCCCAGCTTCATCTTCCTCAGCCGCCAGTGTAATTAGATATATACAGAGTTAGGAGATTATTTCAAAAGATACAGGAGTTAGTAAAAAATGTCTTATACAGGGTCCTGCAACAGTGCGTCGGGCTTTCCTAGCGCCTTTCTCGTAAGAGATAGAAAAAAATGTTTCGTATAAAAATTTATTGATTTAAAAATCTCTATGCCGTAAAATTATTTTCAAATATACAGGGTGTTCCAATTTTGCGGTATAACAAAAGCAAACATTTTTTTAAATGGAACACCCTGTATATTCTTTCATTTTCTAATTTGGATAATATTTTATAACTTGAACCTTTTTTTGGTTTTTAATTTCGATATGGCATTTTCAAGATATTGACGTTTTTCTGAAAAAAATGTAAAAAACGGAGATTTACAAAAAAAAATATTCTGATGTTCTATTTAAAATTTAAGAAATTTTCTTTTTCCTATGGTTGGTCATAAGTACTGTTTATGTACCAGTATTAGAAATTTTCACTTTTGAGGAACCCAGCCTTTGAATCAGACACGCCATTTTCTAAAATTTCAAAATGTCGTAACTCTTTTTTTTTTAATGGAATCATATATTTTTTAAAATTTTATATTATTCTGCATCTAATTTCCTACAAAAAATATTAAGCATACCCTATACCTAAAAGTGATATTTTTCAAGATATAAAAGAATATATATTTCAAACGGTCCTTGAATACGAATTTGTTTTTGAATAGATAGCCATGACTGAAAATATGAATCTGTCAATTAAACAATTAGTTTGACAGGTAAATGTCTCTGATATTTGCTGCAAAGTGATTCTCTCCGTTTCGCGGTATAAGTAGACAGCAAATTATCATCATGGATTTCGAAAAGGGCGAACGGAGGAGAAATGTTTTAGGAACTTACTCAACAGATTTATTGAAATGGGAAGTGTGAATTACAAAAAACAAGAAAGAAGAAAGCCTATCATCAACGAGGAAAACCAACTTTCAGTGCTATTAACAGCAACTGAGCATCCCAACGTAAACCAAAAAGACATTGGTGAATGAATTGGCATAAGCGAGAAGTCAGTACAATTTTGTATCACGCAAATTACTTTTGTATCAGTCAATGTCTGTCGAAGTATTAGCTAGAGAAGTAGTTGTTTCAAAAGTGATTTGTTCTTGTAGTCTTAATAAGACTCATTTGTTGTAGATTTTACGAAAATATTTTCGTGTTTTTTCTATTTATTAGTGATCTTTCTACAACGTAAAGGACTTATATATTTTATTATCAAATTATGCTCTTAGTGGGTATTTTCCTTAATCCCGAACGTAGTTATTTCCGTAGAATTCAGTAATCCATGCAGGTATAAATAAGACCTTTAGTCTATTATATTTCATTATTGTATCAGTTGCCGTACATATCTGAGGAAGTTATTTATATTTCATTATATTTATTTTAGTAAACGTTTTTATTTATGTTTAAAATCAATTTTATAATAAAGCTGTACTGAAGAGATTGAAATATCGAAACACGTGTCTACAGATGGTTATAAAATTGAGTATTGAATTATTTAATTGCTTTTGCTAATTTATTTTTAATTACATCAACCTAAATTCATTTCTTGTTCCAAATTACCATAGTATAATCACTCACAAACTATTTTAACGTACATTCAATCATTTTAGTTCATTTTACAGAAATAAATACGTTCAAACTAGTGTTACTTTGATAGCCTTGCTATTTTGTAACACGCAAATTACTTTTGTATTATTCAATGTCTGTCGAAGTATTAGCTAGAGAAGTAGTTGTTTCAAAAGTGATTTGTTCTTGTAGTTTTAATAAGACTCATTTGTTGTAGATTTTACGAAAATATTTTCGTGTTTTTTCTATTTATTAGTGAACTTTCTACAACGTAAGGGACTTATAGAAAAATAATTGTTTTCGCCTATCTGGGTAGCGCTGAGCATAAATTCTTTAGGCTTGCAAACAATTAATCAATTAATTCTTCTCAAAAATTGCACTGTTATAATCGTAACGTACAATGCAACCATACATACCAAACTTATTGTTTAATTGACAGATGCATTTTTTTTCAGTCGTAGCTATCTATTCAAAAACAAATTCATATTCAAGAACCGTTTGAAATATAAATCCTTTTATATCTTGAAAAATATCAATTTTAGGTATAGGGTATGCTTAATATTTTTTGTAGGAAATTAGATGCAGAATAATATAAAATTTTAAAAAATATATGATTCCATTTAAAAAACAAGAGTTACGACAATTTGAAATTTTAGAAAATGGGGTGTCTGATACAAAGGCAGGGTTCCTCAAAAGTGAACATTTTTAACACTGGTACCTAAACAGTACTTATGACCAACCATAGGAAAAAGAAAATTTCTTAAATATTAAATAGAACATTAGAATATTTTTTTTTGTGAACCTCCGCTTTTTACATTTTTTTTTCAGAAAAACGTCAATAACTCGGAAATGACATATCGAAATTAAAAACCAAAAAAAGGTTCAAGTAATAAAATTATCTAAATTAGAAAATGAAAGAATATACAGGGTGTTCCATTTAAAAAATGTTTGCTTTTGTTATACAGCAAAATTGGGACACCCTGTATATTTGAAAATAATTTTACGGCATAGAGATTTTTAAATCAATAAATTTTTATACGAAACATTTTTTTCTATCTCTTACGCTAGGAAAGCCTGACGCACTGTTGCAGGACCCTGTATAATAATAAAATATAATTCTATTATTTTTAAATATAAACAAAATAATATTTCACCCGAAATAAATATAGGACCTATAAAAACATAATAAAATATTCTGTAAAATTTGAAACAGATTTTTGTAACTAAATTTATTAAAAAAACGATTTATTTCTTAAATAATGAAATCTACTTTCTTTGCTTGTTAATAAAATTGTCAATATTAATAGCCTTTCTTGAGACATAGCCACAATTTGAATCTTTTCAGTGCAAAAAAAACGCATTTCTGCATTAGCAACACTAACGGGCAGAGTAAATAATATTTGTAAAATTATTTTTATGTTGGGTAAATATTGACGTCAAATTTTCTGTATGCATATAAAGCATTTCTTGTAATTGTTCTTTTAGTTTATTTTTCTTTTGCAATTGTAATTTCCAAAATTCAGACTTAATTGCTATTACAAATGTTGCATTTTCAGGTAAAATTTTATTTAAATATGTTGCAACAGATTTTAAAGTGACATCTAAATCTTCACCAGTTTGTTGTCAATAAAACAGTAGGTATTATTGTGTTAAAATTGAACAAATTCATCGTTTCTTTATTAAATCTGTATTGCAGATCTGTAATATTATTCAGGAGCGGTAAATTTATATTAATTCGATAATAATCCTCTGTTCAGTTCAGAGGAACCTAAAACAGCGAACCACGTACATGCAAAAGTCCATTAAAAAGTAAATAAGTAGTGTTAAAATATATAAAACTAAAAGGAAGTGGGAAATAAAGAAACAAATGAGTACAAAAAGTGAAATAGATATCGACAGCCCTGAATATGGATTTCAAGGTTTCCAAATGACCAATGGAGAGTAGAAAACGACATAAGAACGGAAGCAACGAAACAAAACGTTGTAACAACAACAGGACACTAAATTAAAACAAAGGAAGATGAAAACAAAGACAAAACTCACGGAGAAGGCAAATCTAAATATAGCTAAGAACGATGTGGAAACAGCAGTGGACTAAACAGCATGTTTAAAGACTTGATGAGAGAAATTGTAAAAGAAACTCAGAATAACAAAAAGAAGAGATTCGAAAACTAAAGAATGAAATTAATATTAAAGTAGAGAAGTGGAAGTTAGAAAAGCAAGAGATGTTAAAAAGAATCGACAACCTGGAAATATAGTGGAAAAGCAAATGAATAAAAAATCATATCATAATAACAGGCTTAGCAGCAGAGGCAAATCAAGAACAGAATTAAGTCGGGAATTTCACATTACATAGAGAAAAACAAAAAATACGAGTCGAAGTTGGGACATGGGAAACAAAACAACAAATAATAAGAGCTAAATTAAATCTAAGAGGGTCCAAGATATACATAAATAATGACCTAACACATGAAGAAAGATGCGTACACAAAAACTAGGGAAATAACAAGAGAAGAAAAATCAAAAGGAAAGAGAGTAAGATTAGGATACAGAAAGATAAAAATTAACGGAGAGGAGTACGAATAATAAATCAACTAATAGAAAAGCAAATAAATAACAAGACCTCACAGCGAGAAAATGGTACAAGAAAAAAGTTAAATACAATAAAAATGGGAATATGGAATGTAAGAATAATTCAAGGAAAAGAAATGGGATTAATAGAAGAAATGAAAAATACGGAAAAAATATAATATACGAGGCAAGACAGGAATGATCTACAACACAATAAAGAAAACATTCTTAGAGAAAAAAGAGATTACAAAAACAATATAAACAGAAGTATATAAAAGAATTATAAGACATTTACTGCTATATAGAGGTGAATCATAAGTAACCGCAGAAAGTAAGAACAGCAAAACCAATGCAATGGAAATTAGACACCAAAGAAGGATAGAGGGAATTACAAGGAGAGACAGAGTACGAAATATAGAAGTAAGAAAACAGCTCAATCTTAAAC
This sequence comes from Ontholestes murinus, assembly GCA_963969525.1. Lineage (NCBI taxonomy): Eukaryota > Metazoa > Arthropoda > Insecta > Coleoptera > Staphylinidae > Ontholestes > Ontholestes murinus. Next base: position 30,105,686 of record OZ018397.1, read on the forward strand.
CAATAAAATAACAGAAGGGAGAGAATTAGGATAGTGGGGTTATATATACAGATTAGAAGATAATAGATTAATGAAAAGAATAGACGAGGTAAAAACACAAGGCCAAAATGAATCAGGAAGACCAATCATCATAAATTGTTTAAACGATGTGGCAGTATTTATCCTCTTATTGGATAAAACATCAAACACTATTGATTTATAAGTTATTAGCGTAAGATTTATCCATTGACTTAAAGTTACCGTATTTCTAAAATTATCAGACAAAGATCGTAGCGTAACTGTGAATATTAAGATACAAATTGAACTCTTTAGCAATTTAGCTTTATTAGAAGATTATCTTCCCATTGCGAGATTAATTCCAATAACTCCACAATGTCTAAAAAGCATGTTTATTACATAGTATATTTTGGACGAGGCATTAAAAAATTAAACGACTTCTTTAATGTTAGTAATACCATTTCGGGCAGCCTGTACTTGCATACATTTTGATATGAACAAATTTAAAGCATGGTTGAAACATGGTGTTCTAAAAACATTGGACAAGGTTGACTGCAATATAGATACAGCACCCTTGAATTCTTCCATCATGGCGGAACATCCATCTGTTTCAATTCAAGTATTGACTTATGAGTAACATCATTATAATTATCATATTTTAAGAGACATTTGTGAAATACGTTTAACTGTTTTCCAAATGTCATATATATTTGCCATGCTGACATAAACAGCCAAAAAGTGTCCCCTTAAAAGGGAACAAAAACGTAAATACAAGTATTTAAAGAAGAATACGGATGTCCAAAAGGATATTTACACCCTCAGAACCATGAACAAAAGCAAGGGTTAGAGTGGAAGAACATCGCAGCAGCATGAACTCCACCCAGCTTCATCCATCCATTTTTTTTTAAGGAAGCTAAAGACTAATAAACATAAACATAAATGATTTTTTTAAATGATGTCACCAGCTTCAATTCGAAACGTAGTATTTCACGAAAATTGCCCTCGTTTGTAATAGATTTTGTATTTAAGAGAGAACCAGCGTCACGATGATTGCGTAAGGGAATATTTTGTTTTTCCCAAAAAATTTTACTTTTGATTATTGGTTTTAATCTGTCTATTTTCTTCAATTTGTTGAAGTCATCCCATATTTAATTAATTTCTTATATCTTGTGATGGGGTATTGAATGATTTTATAAAATATTCCGCTTAAACAATTGAATTTTTATGGTACTTAGTATTTTTATGACTTATCGAAACAACATCTTTAGAGTTAGAATATTGAGATACCGGCTGAGATACTAATTCTTGCAACCCAGTAAATTTGGTAAAAAAAGGAGCAATATTTTCAAAATATTCCGTTTAAATGATTAGGAAACATTAACCAATTAAATTGTTTGAAATGTTTTTTTTATTTAACATCCTTTCCCCCTTTTTCATGTACAGAATAGGGTAACAAAAGTATCATTTGGTTTCCATTAACAATTTAAAATTCGAAATTTCTAAATTTCATCAACATTAACATTACTAAATTTAACTATATCAATGTAAATTTCAACGCAGAGAACAACTTAATGAAGATTCTGAAGTTTCTCCTGAGTATTCGGCAAACGTCGATGCAGTTGTAGATGGATGATTTAAATTGACTGTTGGCACGGATTGATCTTTATGTGTTGAAGAATCGTCAGTTTTTTTAATTTTCTGAACAAATGAATTTAACGTGGATTATCGATTTTTATTTATTAATTTAATTAACTACAAACAAAAATCAGGAATAAATTAATTTAAAAGAATGCATATATTATTCCTAAAATAAAAATAATGCCTTATGTATAATTGATTGAATTATAATAAATTGGTAATTAGTCAGTAAACACTAAAAATTTAGGATTTATATGTGACGTGCAAACAGTTTCGGTTCTTATCTTTTACATTTAAACTAAGTAAGACAAGAAATATTATAAATTGAACTAAGAAATGTGGTTCGCGCTATCTTAATGTAAAACAATGTAACGATTAACGATACCAAAGAGACGAAAAGTATCAATATATGTCGAGTATAATTATGTCTTATATAAAAATTGTAAGGTTTTAAACAATCTACTTTTAATGGAACACACCGTATATTACTATTTATTTTGTTAGTCCTTTCGTTTTTAAACATTTTTTATTAACCATACGCTATACCTAAATTCATTAGTTTCCAGTTAATATTAACATAAACAATATTGATCACAGAGATACAATCAAAATCGTAAAAACTAATTATGACCTTGTCATCAATCATTTGAGAAAAGAATCAATAATGAACTCTGAAAATGTCAGTGATGTTAATAAAGCCGAGGAATATTACAACACTTTTATAATAAGATACATTTCTTTATGTTCTAAAGAATCATATAAAAATAAATAAAATGCCAGTTTGAAATGGTTCACATCTGATCTCAGAAAATAACGGGATAACTTGGATCTGATCTATGATTATTACAAAATGACTAATACACCCGAGTTAAAAAGACAATTGATAATGTCATTACTCACAAACAAATGACATACGACAATAGATTTTTCCTAAAAAATGTGAGTTTTTATAAAACAAAATTGAACTATTCGATAATTTTATCCAAAAAGTTTTTGTTTTACATTTACAAGAATATAAGTTACATTTAGATAACTCGAAAAAAATGAGCTATAATAACTTCATCGACAGATCTGAGAATACGTCTAAAGTAGCTTGGCATCTAATAAATACCGAAAGAGGAACTTCCAAACTAATACCACCATATCTCCATCTACTCTTTACGAATTCTTTATTAACATTACTGCCGATATAATAAAACACATTCCTAAAACACCTCCTTTACAGCATCCGAATACAGCTGACTTTATTGATTATTTTTTCTTTATCCCAACTAATCCCATTGAAGTACAACATGCGATTAGAAGATTAAACAATAATTAAACCAAAGATTCTTTCGGATTATACTCCAGTATGTTAATAATTATAACAAATGAAGTGGCTACACGTCTGTTAAATTTATTTAATTTATGTTTTGTAAATGGTGTGCTTCCTAAGGTTTTTAAATATTCTACTGTGATTTCTAGATTCAAAACAGGTGAGAAAAAGACTGTAATAATTACAGATCTGTATCAATTATTCCCTTAATTGGTAAGGGACTGGAATTACTGATTAAAGATAGGTTAATGGCATATTTGAGTAAACATAATATACTCTCTGCTAGCCAATATGGTTCTAGAAAAAACAAAAATACAGAGATGGCTGTTGATAAATCATTTGATGTTCTCCTTAATAACATAAACAATGGCGTTTATACTTAAGTTACACTGTGTGACCTGTCGAAAGCTTTTGATTGTGTCAATCATACAATATTATTACAAAAGCTCAAACATATGAATATAAGAGGTATAGCGTTAGAGTTTTTTAAATCATATCTTAAAGATAGAGAACAATGTATGTCCATTGGTAATATTTCATCTAGCTACAAAGCCGTACATCACGGGGTGTCACAAGGTTCTGTTCTAGGGCCAATACTATTTATAATTTAAATTAAGAACAAATAAATATCTAGTTGCGAGGTCTGTAACGCATGTAAACCTATAAAATGCATAACCATCGAGCATTAAAAATTATAGTAAGAAAAGGTTTAAAGCTGAATTGCGAAATTTACTTATAATATTGAGCCATACACGACTGGTGAATACTTAAACAAATTATTATCTATGCAATTGTCGCAACAAAGATTTTAAGTTTATATTATCTAGTATTTATTTTATTCTGTAATTCTGCATGATTTTAAATTGTTTTATTTTATATGATTCAATTATAACTAAATATGTCCCTTTTCAAAATTTGTGTCACGAGATTTTTACAATTTTAATTTTACTTTTTTTATATTAAAATTGGTATTTATGTAATGTATTTATGTAAATATTGATGTATATTTTATTCGAATGTGTATGTGTAATTATGAACTATTTGACTTGTGTACAGATGTATTATCTACTAACACGAATAAATTGATTTGATTTCATTGACGTTTAAAATAATAGCCAATAACAAGGCGATATTCTAACGTAATCCTAGCTACCTGATCAACACAAATTAGGCATCTCCTTGGAAGATAATCTGAAAATCAAGTTCTGTTAAAAATAAAGAAACAAGGAAATTGAACATTTTATTAAATATTCGTTACACCAAAATCCATTATTTTCCTAGATATCATGACATTTTGATCAGCTACAAGACTCTAAATAAATTCCAATATACCATTTAATCAGTTAACATAAAACAATAGGTACAACAAGCCATGAAAAAACGCTTTATTTTTAATAAGAGAAAAATTCGGAAGAGCTCCATCTTGCTGATGACAGATTAAGTTAATATCAGGAGTTATGTTTTTATAGTTGGAACTATTTCTTGCCGAAGGAGTTTCAGATATCTTTCACCGGTCAAATTTCCCTAGATAAGTGTTAAGGTCACTTCTTCCAAAAAACAATATGGTTTGGAAAATGCGGGTTCTCTTCAATCTTTCTCGTAATGATATCACAAAATTGTAGTTTTCGATTAAAGTCAAGGTCACAAAGTTCTTATACAACATTAACTTTGTATGGATTCGTTTTCTGGGATTTTCTTGTTTTAAAAGCAGAATGTCTAATTTTTAATCATCAGCGGTAGCACTCCTAGGTCTTGCAGATCTAGGTCGGTTATTTACACTCCCAGTAATTCTGTAAAGCTATACAGTTCGAAAATGTCAATCTTTTAAATTTATCTGTCTGGGTGCAATTTTTTTTAAATATTACATTCCCCTGATATGATCTCTGTTTATCGCCATACCCTCTCAAAATGAAAAAAAAATGGTGATGTAGCCATCATAGTACTTTCCCTATACTTTACACGAAAACTATAAGGTTTACGCAAAAAGCTATTCTTAATAATTTATTCAGTTTTAACAAAAAACGGCCTCGAGTAAACACCTACTTTCGGTTTATGAATATTTACCAAAAGCTTTTCAGTTCCAGTTTTTAATGAGTTTAAAGTTTCATCTCAATCGGATCATTCGTTTTTGAGATACAGCGCCCACCGACAGACAGACAGACAGACACACAGACACAATTTTTTTCCAAAAATCACGATTACAATACTTCCTCTATATATACTTCTTATATAGAGAAAGTAATTCTCTCTATTTCAGTAAGTAAAATGGCCATGAAATTTTTGTTGTTTGTTTAATTTTGACAGAACTTAACTTTCAGATCTTTTTCCAAGGCCATACCTAATTTGTGTTGGTCAGTTAACTACGATTACGTTCGAATATCGCATTTTTATTATTTGAAACGTCTATATTTAGGAATCTAGTGTATTTAGTTATAACGTATGGTTAATAAAAAATGTTCAAATCTGACAGGATTATCAAGAAAAATAGTAATTTTAAAGATAAGTAGATTTTCAAAGGCCTCACAACTTTTATATAAGACATTTTTTGCTAACTCCTGTATCTTTTGAAATAATCGACAATTCTGATCATTTGGAATTGCTTAAAGGCAGTGAATGTATGAGTTGAGCGCTGACTTCTTGATTTGCTCTGACTGGAACGAATCATTTAGTATTATGGTATATGTTCTGGTTGGTTTCCTATATATTTTATACTGTAGTTTGTTATTGTGGATGTTTATTGTAAGATCCAGTAGGTTGATACTGCCCTTCTCTTCTTTCTCTATTGAAAATTGAACGTGTTTGTTGATGCTGTTTAGTGATTGTAAAAACGTGTCCAATTGTCGGTTCGAACCTCTCCAATAAGCAGAACACATCATCCACATATCGACATTAATGTATGATATTTATTCTTATTTGGTTATTGGTGTCCAGCAATTTTTCTTCGAAGATTTTCATGAAGATTTCTGCAACTAGTGGTAACGTCGGGGACCTCATTAGAAGGCCTTCTTTCTGCAGGTAGTTTCAAAATTTTTTATTTCCTTTGTTTATAATAATTTAACGCTTTATTCGATTTGAATGAAATTTATTATTATTAACTACCATAATATAATACATCATTTCAGTTCATATCTCCCTGGCAACGAAAATGCATTTTTCTTAACGGCCCGCTCTCAATTTACAAATTATGAATACCAAATTATGTTTGAAAACCAGTGTTTAACTTTTATGAAATTAAATAAGTTATTAAACTACAGGAAATTGAACGAAATATTATTACAAATTATAAAAAGTCTACTTAGAGTTATAAAAAATTGTTATGGTGCAATTGTGAAATCTTACATTTTCAATATATTGTACTTCCTGCCATCTTTTAAATAAATTTCTTTCGTTTTGGTACCTGTCCCTCGACTCTTCTGGTACTAATTTACCATCTGCTTGCTTAGCTCGGCCAATATTTTCGCTGGAAGTAAAGCCTCTTTCTCCATTTTCTACACTTTGACAGATAAAATGTTCTTACGGAAACAACGACATGCGCGATTTTTATGTTGACTGCAACTAAAATTAAATCGGCGTTATGGGCGATTTTAGTATTGTGAATTATAGATATTCAAATTTATTTTTTTATGAATTTAGCTGTTAACACCACGCCTGCGCGAGTGCGGAGCGTCTCGTCCCTTAGATAAGCACCAGCAGAGGCCGAACTAACACACTTGAAAATATACTTCGGTAACGGCAGTACGAAAATTACGTTATAAATCGGGCTGCTAGAGTCTGTACTCACTTGTATTTACGTGTAAATAAATATCATTAAGTTGCAATCTTATTCTTAAATCAGCCATTTGGCCACCAAGATTTTACATGGTCCTTCGAGTCGAATTTAAAAACAGTGTTAGTGATCGTTCACGAAATATTTGCAATCGCGAGGTGAAGTATATCGTCTGGTATAAATAATTACCACTGACAATACGTAGAAACCGAAAATTATTGGTGTTCGCGAACCGGAAGAAGAAGAAGCCAATCCACATCACTGGAAGGAGCATTTACAAGAAGCAGAAGGCAATAAGGTCGTATTCCTATTTTTTTCCTTAATAGTTTAACAATGGCTAACATTAGTGAATTGAAAAACAGCGGGCAATGATAAATGGTAAATTGACGCGATTTGAAACATATATCGGGGAAATAGATATCGACAATATAAATTTTTACGCATTAAAAAATATAACTCAGGACATTAGTGGGGTTTTAAATGATTTTATTAACATTCAAACCGATATTGAAGAAATAGAAAATCCCAAGGAAGGCGCAGTAGATGAAATAACTGAGTTCGAAGCAAAATTTGACAATGTTTATGCCACTGCATCTGCATTAATTGATAATGAAACGCGTAAACGAAATAAAGTGTCACCGGCGACGGCCCATTTTGAATCAAACGCAGAGCTTAAACTGCCTCAAATTATGCTTCCGGAGTTTGATGGCAATTTTGAACACTGGATGCCATTTTTTAATACATTCAAGTCATTGGTTCATGAAAACAGCAAAATTAAAAATATTCAAAAATTTCATTACTTAATTTCGGCTTTAAAGGGCGAGGCAGCCAAATTAATTAACTCGTTCGATGTTTGCGACGCGAATTATGATACGGCATGGAAAATGTTAGTTGAAACTTACGACAATTTAAGAAAAATAAGTAATAAACATATTGGTGCAATTTTTAATTCACCAAATACGGAAACAGAAAATTTCATTAAATTAAAAGAAATTATTAGCGGTGTTAGGAAACATATTCGCGCGTTAAAAGCGTTAGATCGAACAGAGGAAAATCTTTTCGAAGATTTTATGGTATTTTTGATTTTAAACAAAATTGATAAAAAAACATCCATGGAATTTGAACGCACATTAGACAAAAAGACATTTCCTAAAATTGAGGATTTGTGTACATTTGTTCAAAACAAATGTGACTCTTTAGAGTTAACAAACAATTTCATAGGGGAGGCTACTAGCTCTCAAAATAATTTTATTAAAATCAAAACATGTCATTATTGTAATGATAACCACGATTTATACGGTTGCAGTAAATTCAAAAATATGAATGTCGAAAACAAAATTAAATTTGCCAAGAACAAAGGATTATGTTCAAATTGTATTTAATTTGGCAATCATTCAGCACAAAAATGTTATGCAAATCCATGCAAAATTTGTAAATTAAAACATCATACTATGTTGCATAAAAGTGCATCACATAATGATAAGGCACCGGTTAATAATCCAGGTGAAGGTCGTTCATCGGTCAATGTCGCAAATCATGTGTCAGTAGCGTTATTATCAACAGCGGTGATTGACGTTCTTAATAATGATAATAAATTCATTCAGGGGAGATTTTTATTAGACTCGGGTAGTCAATCAAATTTTATAACTGAGGAATTTGCAAATCAACTAAAATTAAACATGATTGAGGATAATCTCACAATTGAAGGCGTTAATGGCTCGATCTCCAAGGCAATGCATAAAATGGAAATCAAATTTAAGTCGCGTTACAACAATTATCACAATAAAGGTGAATTTTATATTGTACCCAATGTGACAGGATTACAACCTAGTCAAAACATAGACAGGAAACAGTTAAAAATTTCCAAAAATTGTCAGCCGACTCTAATTTTGAAAAATCGAGACCAGTTGATGGCTTGCTAGGCGTGGAAATTTATTGGGACCTGTTTTGTACGGGTAGAAAAAGTGCAGGCGTCCCGGGGGCAATACTCTCGAAAACTCATCTGGGATGGATAATAGGGGGTAACATTCCGAAAGTGACCGGGAAAAAGACAACTGTTTGTCACGCTGCGATGCTTGATTTACAGCGTTTCTGGGAATTAGAATCAGTACAGCCAGATGCAATGAAGACGTTGGCTCCGGCCGAAATTGATTTATGGTTGCACTTCCCTTCAAGGGTTGCCCACTTGACCTGGGTGACTCAAAATTTACTGCCATAAAACGATTTTATCACCTCGAAACGCGGTTCAAACGGAACCCTGAATTGAAAAAAGAATACTCGAAATTTATTAATGACTATAACGAGCTAGGACACATGTGTGAAATTAATCCTGAACATGATATACCTCATTTTTACTTACCACATCACGCGGTTGTCAAACATGATTCAATAACGACAAAATTGCGCGTTGTATTCGATGCATCCGCGAAATCAAATGGTAAATCGCTTAACGACATCTTGTTAAATGGTCCCACATTACAAGATGATTTATTTAGTGTTTTGCTTCGTTTTCGCACATTTCTAATTGCTTTTACCGCGGATATTACAAAAATGTACCGCCAAGTATTAATTGATCCGAGTGACAGGAATTTTCAAAGAATTGTATGGCGCGAAAACAAAGGCGACCCATTAAAATATTTTGAACTAAAAACGCTCACCTATGGGACTGCCCCGGCATCGTTTTTAGCAGTTCGATGTCTACAACAATTAGCAGAAGAGGCTAAACACGACTTTCCAAATGCGGCTACTGCTATAAAACGCGATTTTTACATGGATGATTTGCTTACCGGGTCAGATTCATTAGAAGATGCCATAATTTTACGTAATAACATCATACAAATTCTAAAAGGGGGCGGATTCTTATTAAATAAATGGAATTCAAACTATATTGAGGTCGTTAGTGATCTAACTGCTGAAGCTTTCATCGGTGCACTGCGACGATTTATCGCCCGTCGGGGTAAATGCCGTGATATATACTCCGATAACGGTACAAATTTCGTCGGCGCAAACATCGAACTTCAAAAATTAAAAACCTTTTTTGACAACCAAAAAAACATACAAAGACTTGGGTGTGAGTGTAGTAGCCAGGGAATAAATTGGCATTTTATACCTCCGCGAGCTCCTCATATGGGGGGTCTTTGGGAAGCGTCAATTAAAATTGCCAAAAGGCATCTGTATAAAATAGTAGGGGAAACAAAGGTTACATTTGAAGAACTTTCAACCATTTTTACACAAATTGAAGCCATTGTTAACTCCCGTCCGATAACTCCAATCAGAACTGACCCAAATGATTTATCCTATCTATCCCCCGGCCACTTTTTAATAGGACAACCACTGACGGATATTCCAAGTCCTGACTTGAAACATATTACGATGGGTCGACTGTCCCGTTGGCAGTTAATGCAAAGGATCCGCGGAGACTTTTGGAGGAGGTGGTCCCGGGAGTACCTGTCGCAACTGCAGGTACGGACTAAGTGGAAACGCTCGAAGGAAGCCTCAGCACAAGCACCAGGAGTCGTAGTAGGCGACATGGTCATCCTTAAAGACGACAACCTGCCACCGCTTCGTTGGACAATGGGAAGAATCATCGCGTTACATCCCGGCGAAGATGGCGAAGTGCGTGTAGTGTCTGTGAAAACCGCAAGTGGCATTTTTAAGCGAGCGGTATGCAAAGTGTGCGTTTTACCGATCGAGCGTGAACAATCCGTCGAATCTAATTAGAACTTTATATCGATTCGAACATTGTAAATGAATACAAATTGCATTTTTTGTTGTCCCTTAGATAAGCACGAGTAGAGGCCGAACTAACACCACGCCTGCGCGAGTGCGGAGCATCTCGTCCCTTAGATAAGCACCAGCAGAGGCCGAACTAACACACTTGAAAATATACTTCGGTAACGGCAGTACGAAAATTACGTTATAAATCGGGCTGCTAGAGTCTGTACTCACTTGTATTTACGTGTAAATAAATATCATTAAGTTGCAATCTTATTCTTAAATCAGCCATTTGGCCACCAAGATTTTACATTAGCAGTCCGACGAAAAACGTTGTACGTACCACGTGCAGTTAGGGCCATAACAACCGCGGTCGCTTTAGGGCCCTCCTTCGTTGGGCCCCAAACAGCTCCCTTGATTGTTATGGCTATCCTAACACCCCTTAATACGTAAATAACTATAATATGGCGTTGCATCTCTATGCGCTTTTACAAACACTGCATTCCTATTTGGCATTGTTTTTGTGAATGATAATGATTTTTTTTAGTCCTCACGAGGTGGTGTCGCTTAGCGTTCTTGCACTGCGGTCTCCGTGGTCCTTTTGTGCGCCTCCGGCTATTTTACTCCTTTTCAACTCCTGTATCTTCTAAGAAGTCCAGGAGTTTCTGCCAGGGGATATTCCTTAGATATTCTACAGTAAGCATGGGCTTCCCGAGTTTCGCCTTGCGTTCTTGTTTGTATGCTTCTTAAGTGCATAGTAGGTGTTGGGGAGTTTCCTCTTCTTCCAGACACCCACGGTATAGGGGGCTTTTCTCAATGCCCATCCTATGTTTGTGCTTGTTCAGGTCACAGTGCCCAGTGACTAGTCCTGTGGTTTTTCTTAGTTTCAATTTGCTCAGTCTAGGCAGCTTCAGCATGCTGTCAAGTACCGGACCATCTAGGAAGAGTCTCTTGTGCCTCATTCCATTTTGGTTTTGCCATGCCTTTTTGTGCTCCTCTGCTAACTTGCGTCGGATTATTTCCTTTCCGGTTTCATGGGATATAGCCAGCAAGTCGGCCCCCAAGTGTCCAATAATTTTTTGGTCCTTGGGTATCCATACTAGCTGTGTTTCTCTTGTTGTCGCCAGTGCGTCCAGTCTGTTTATGCAAGTCATGACCAGCCTGGACTGCACTATCGGCGAAGCTAGCGCTTTTATGGCTGCCTGGCTATCTGTCATAATGGTAATTGGTTCTTTGTTAAGTCCCGACTCCATTACGTGATGAGCAAACCAGTCAATGGCAGCTATTTCGGCCTGGAAGATAGAGGCATGCTTCCCCAGAGCAATCGCGAATTGTTTGCTCCAGTTGCAGCTTCCATAGATACCGGCCTCCGGTTCCTTTAGTATTTTTGGCCCCGTCTGTATACAAGATGGTTCCTTTACTCGCTCCCGGGTATGTTCCATTTGTCCATTCACTCCGGTGTGGTATGATCGTTTTAAATCTGCGGGATGGGTGTACGATTTTGGTGAAATCATGCCTCATTTTTAGTGACTCTTCTTCTTGTAGTACTTTAAACGATGCCGGTCTTGATAGCCCAATATTTAAAGTGTATCCATTTATGTACATCCTATAGGCTGCCTGTCTAGCTTCCATCATTACAAATAGATGTAGTGGTGGTAGCGATAATATGTGTTCCATGGCTGCCGTGGGCGTTGCCCTCATTGCCCCAGTGATAAGCAGACACGCCTGTCTTTGCACTCTTTCAAGTTATACTGCTGCACTTTTGGTTTGGGTCTTTTCTCCCCAGACGAGCGCCGTGTATGTCACTATAGGTCCTATGACCACAGTGCATAGCAATTTGGTCATACTGGGTCTCAGTTCCCATGTGCGTCCTACCATTTTTCGGGTCGCAAAAAGGCCATGAGAGGACTTTTTGCGACCCGAAAAATGGTATTTTGTGCCCTCTGCATCAAGTTTGATACAGTGTTCCCAAACTTCCCGCTTACTAAAATGGTCAGATCATCTGCATACCCTAGTGTATATATGTCCTGGCTTTCGAGTAGCAGCAGAAGGTTATTCATGACGAGGCACCATAGGAGCGGCGAGTCCAACTTCTGAGCATCTTGTTTACCCATTGTCGGACTTGCGGGTTAATTCCTTTTTTCTCCATTGCATGGAGTTGAAAGTTGTGTTGTCAAACGCCCCTTCAATATCCAGAGAGGCCCCTAACGCAACGTATTTGCATTGTAGGGTTCTTTCGTATCTGCTCACTAGCTGGTGGATTGCTAGCTCGCATGACTTTCCCGCCAGCTGCTTGGGATGTATAAAAGGACAAAGCTTGCTCTGAGGATATCACATGGTGGTTTCCTTAGCATTGCTATCTCCTTTTGTAGCATGACAGGATATATCCTGTCAGGACCTGGTGATTTGAATGGTTTGAACGTGTTAATTCCCCACTCAACGTCACTTGGTCTGATTATCATTATCGCTGTTCTGTTTTGGAGCCCCTGCGTTGGGCTCGTTTAGGTCCTAGGAAACAGGATTGTCAAGTATTACAGAACACGGGAAGTGTGTCTGTACTTTTCATTTTTGGTCTGCAGTGAGCCGATGTTCCCAGCATGATCTTTGCTGAGCGTCTTAAGTAGACGGGAGCTTGTGGGTTCACTTTCTATGTCACCACAGAATTTTTGCCAAGATTCCCTCTTGGCTTTTTTAATGGCGTTGTTATATGCCGTGAGGGCCGTTTTGTACTGCGCCCATTCACCGTTTCTCTTGGCTGTAGTAAACAGTCTTCTGGCGTGTGCCTTAGCCCTATAAAGATTTTTGTTCCACCAGGTGACCCTGGTTGAGGTAGGTTTGGTAGTTCTTGGGCAGCTTGCTTCAAACGCAGTATTGATAGAGTCTGTTATGCTTTGCACCACTGAGCACTAAGCTCTAACTCATGCGTTGTTCTCGCTACTGTTGGACAGTCCCCGATTCGGCTGGCTAGTACCTCTTTGTATAGGTCCCAGTTCTCCTCGGGTTTCGGTTTTGAATTTCCGATGCTTCTTCTGATACATGCCAGTGTTTTACCATTTCACTTGCCTTGCGAGAGGCAAGTGTTATGTCAATTAATTTCCTTCGAACCACGTTTACGAACGTGGGTACATTTCCAATATTTACTATTTCAATGTCATTCTCTAAGATAAAATCTAATAGTTTCTCACCTCTTGGATTGATGTCCTTGCTCCTCCATATAATGTGGTGCGCGTTGGCATCGCATCCAAGGATCAGCGGTATTCCCTTGTGGCTCCCGCTGTGTATCACCCTTCGGCGATTCGGGCAACGGACTATCGTCAATTGCTCCCTCTCCGGGCACTAGAATTTCTTCCATTGCTACCTCTTCGGTCTCCTCAGGTCTGCCGACGGTTTTTGCCGCTAGCGTCCTGAGGGTGATGGTTGAAAGGCCGAAGTGCAACTTCTTCCCTTCGCTCACCTTCCCCCAAGAGACTTTGTCAATCAGTATGATGTACTGAGTTCCCTTGGGGTCCGATTTTTTATTAACTACTCTCGAGGTATCGGTGCTTAAGTTGTTCTGCACCAATATTCTTTTGAGGAAGGTGGTCCTGGAGCCCACGTTAGTACTCTGCTGGGTTCCGGTAGATCGTTCAAATCAATGATCTGAAGTTCCTTTTCGTTCCCCTGGAGATTCTTCTCCTTTCGAGCCATGTCCTGGTTGGAAGGTTGGAGCGTACTATTCTCAGGAATCCCCCTTCTTGAAATTTCGGTGAGGCTTGTCCTTTCAACGTAGCATCAATGCTTTGGATTATCGAGGCTTTGATAGCCTCGGCTTCCTCTGCATTTATGTATAGCGAGCGCTATTCCCGTCAGTGTGTGAGTGAAGGTTCTCTTTGCCGGAGGCCCTTCTCAATAGGTTTCGCTTCTGCCCTCTGGTTGAGTTTTTATCTCCTCTGGCGTCGTCTGACCGCCCCCGAACGCTGTTTAGGTCGTTCAGGTTCAGCCGTGGCGGCACCATTGTTGTTCCCACGAGTACGGAGGAAGTAACTGGTTGCTGTGCGCAGTGCCCTAGGCACATGCAGCCCTAGGCACGATGTCTCTATGCCGTAGCTTGGTGGAGTTGGTTTGCGGCAGCTGGTTTAGGCCGGTCATGCGGGGGTGACCCACCTGCCCGACCCTATGCCAGCTACTGGCCGATTTCTCGGTCACGCTTCTATCCATCACCCGGAGACGCGCTCGGCAGCCTGCCTGCAGCTGTCGGTCGACTCCATTGCTGGTGCCGACCGATTTTCCGAGATGATAATGATATGTCAGGGTCGAAACTATGCCATAATTCACCCAATTTCATTTTCACATGGCAAAAGTTCTTTGGGGATCATCACGCAATTTTTGTTGCATTTTATGCCACAATGTCTCAATAATATGTTCGGACTGTTCGAAAGCTATGAGAGGACCTTAATGTTATTGTTCTCACGCCATTTTTAGTAATTTTAGCCACATGGCATGCAACACCGTCATGTTGGAATATAAAGCTCATGTCTGGGTAAAGATTTTTCGCGCTTGGCACAAAACTATTTTTAAAATTGCTTCATATTTGGCTGTATTAATTGTGCTTTCTACCACCTCATTCCTTCCTAGACCCACTGCGAACATGCACTCCCAATCATAATACCATAATGTACGGTTCTTGAGGCTATCATTATGAAATGCTTAATGTGTAGTTCTAATAGCCCATTTACGAAAGTCTCCCACTCACACGTCAACCTTCGACTCGTCACTAAATATGACTTTAGACCAGTCTTCAACAGTCCATGACATCTTCGTTTTTCTATCACCAAAAACGTTACGAATAATAAAAAAAAATCTTAAACTAATTAAAAACTTTTGCAAGAGTCCTGATTTGTGTATCCACTTTCTGCAGCATTCCCTCGATAACATCTATGCTCTTTCTGCATTCCACTGTGTTATAATGGCCTTTGAAGTGTTACGACCACCCTATTTGGAAAATTTTACTACTAATTATCAATTGCTTAAACTATTAAAAATTAGTTTGAGGACAATAGCATTAAGGTGCTCTCATGGCCTTCGAACAGTTCGGACCTTAAGATTATCGACACATTGTAATATAAAATGAAAACATTAGTTACCTATTTGAAAATGAAATTGGGTGAATTATGGCGACCTTGACCTACATTAATCATTAATAAAAACATTTAAAATAGTAATTCCTTAAATTTTTCTAACATTTAGTTGTCACGATATTATGTAATGTTATTGTTAATTCATTTCAATGATTTTCATTTTTTTTGAGAAATTATTGTTGTTTTTTTTGCATGACGAAGTTTTGACATATATCCCCATATACAATTTTTCGATATGATTTTTTAAGATGGAAGTAGTTACTTGTTATATGTAACTGAGATAATTTTATTTCTACTATTGTTTTTATTTAACACATATTTTCCTTATATCTGACATTTAAAATCTTGATTTTTAAATAAATTTTTATTTTTTTAAATTTTAAAAATGACTTGCAATTTGGAGAAACTAACTATTTTTTTAATGATTTAAGAAGCTCATCTTTACTTTATTCAAAGAACTATTAGTAGACAATGACAAAAAACTCAATCTGATTTTCCATCTTCCAGATTAAATTTTGTATTTATTCGATTTTATTTTTTAAAACGTAATTTAGAATTGGTGTATTTTTAAATATTTCTGTATATAATGAACAGAAAATTCTTATTATTTGAAGCATAATTCTAAATTTGCAATATACATAATATTGCAACATTTTGCAAATTTTAATGGTTGCAAAGTTTAAACCAAATCGAATTGGTTTTCTTCAGGCAACGGTAGATGGAAAACTTCATCGTGCAATGAACTTCCAAGTAGGGGATAATCGTTGGGCGTCCGTCGTCGCGTTTGTTGAGATTATCAGTATGTTTTTCCATTTCGATTGCTATTTGGTGAAATGGTCTAATACTGCGATGGAAGTCGTGTTATCGAAATTTACCTTGTGTCCTGTGAATTTTGAATGTTCGGCCCCTCATCTCTGGCCAAACATTCATGCGTCTCTTCATTTGTCCCATATAAACGTTGTTGCAGTCACCACATGGGATTTTGTATACTCCTTGATTAATGAAATTTTCGTTTGTAGTTAATATTGTTTTAATGTTATGTCTTTTTATTATTTTAGATATTATATCATACCACGTGTGTACTCAACCATACGTTGGACACTTTGTTACAAACTATACCAATTCCACAATCACTAAATAAATAAATACAAGTCAGTAAAAGTCCGAAACTACCCTTCTGTAAGGGTGTCCATGATGAATTTCCTCATCATAAAAAAACTGTTCCCTATCTCCAACTGTGCTACACTGATGAGATCCAAAATAGATCGAACCCGCTCAACCGGTCCGTGGCTGTTATTGACAGGGAACAATAATAAATGTGTCGCTGTTGACAGTTCCCTTGATTTGTCTGTGGTCATCCACTCAAACAGGAATCAAGTGCAACGCTTAGGAAATAGATGCCAGATCGTGACTTTCACCATCCACCATGTAGATCAAATTTAGCTCCTTCAGATTGCAATCTATTTAAACGCAAGAGCTTTATAGCAAGAAAGAAAGATTACGTATCTCAATACCTTGGCGGTAGAGGAATATGAAGCTGGGATACATAAACTCGTCACATGTTACAACAAATGCTTAAATTTGCAAAGTGACTATGTAGAGAAGTAGTTTAAGGTATGTTCTTTACAAATAAAACTTTGACAAGAACTATAAAAACAGTAGTGCCACAACATAAAAAGTAAAATATATTTTTATTGACGCACCTTCAATTTCAAAAAATACTACTAGAAAGATTAGACGGGAGCAAGAAGAATGCCTTCCATTGCCTCTTCTTCTGTCTATATCATTTATATGAATGAATAAAATCGGCCCTAAAATAGATCTCTGTGGAACTTCAATATTGTCTCACATGGTAATAAGACATTTTGAAATGTGGTTCCTTGAGGTTGGCATATTTTAACTCTTTGTCCGTGGTTGGATAACTATTATCAAAACCAGTTATTTGCTCTATCTTAAAAAAGTTCAATCTCAACGCATGGCTTAGATCTATAAAAACACCTACAGAATATTCACCTCACTCTGTAGGTATTTAATAATTTTAGCATAAAAAGAGTGCAATACCGTTGTAGTGGAGTACTATTTCGAAAACCATTCTGCGAAGGTATTTTTATACAGGATGTTCAACTTAAGTGAAGACATTGAAATTTGTTACCCCCCTCCGAGGTATCTAATGATACGAAACTCGACCCACTACCCTCAACCCCTAGGGGTAGGGGGTGAGAAATAGAAAAGTTAAATAGGAACCCCCATTTTTTGTACGGATTTAAATACTCCGGGAAAAATAAGAAAGTTTTATCTGAATGTTTTTAGTATTCGTGACAGACGACGCTATAATCGACAAAATTCAAAATATACAAAAATCGTTAAAAAATGGGGATTTCCTAAGAAATATGAGGGGGTATCGTAAAATAAGGATCCCTATGCTGATGAAAAATAATGCGTCGTGCTGGGAGAAATGTAAAACACTGTTTTACACTGTCAAATCTCCCGTATAAAACAACAGCCTCGTCAATATTTCTTCTACATGCTTTTTAATGGGTAATCTCCCTTGGTGATAGTCCGTTTAATCTCTAATCCCTCTAATAGATTAAGCGTACGACCTTTTCTACAAATATGAATTGGATTGATCATCCTAATGTGGTGTCCTATGTTTGTGCAATGGTCCGATAATCCAGTACTTGTTATTCCATTAACTATTGATTTGTTGTGTTCTCCTAGCCGTATTTCAAAGTTTCTTCCCGTTTGACTAATGTAATTTCATCACAATTTACGCAGTTGATTCTATACACCCTGACCTCTTTATCATATCTTTAGTTTCTATTTTGTTGTTGATTATTATTCTGTGACATAAAACTTATTGCCTTTACCTTACGTGATCTTAGCTGTTTATAAATTTTGGTACTGGTGTTCACGAATGGTATTGCTGTAAATATGTATTTATCTTTTCAAATTCACCTACACTGTAAGGTAGATGCTTTATTATCATCTCTTTTCTTTTCATGATTTCA
Source organism: Ontholestes murinus (assembly GCA_963969525.1). Classification (NCBI taxonomy): domain Eukaryota; kingdom Metazoa; phylum Arthropoda; class Insecta; order Coleoptera; family Staphylinidae; genus Ontholestes; species Ontholestes murinus. The sequence continues at coordinate 30,124,241 of OZ018397.1, forward strand.
AAGACTGTGTACCAGTTGTTGTAGGTTGTACAGTTTCTACGAATACTTATTTAACTGACCATTGCCTTTCAGTACCACGCTTGATTAAAAATCATTTGACGATGGTATTATTTTAACCGCTTATTTCTTGGAATTAATTTCAGGCCTCTCGTAGATTTAAATTAGTTTCGAAAAAGAATAAAACGTGAAAAAAGCAAGCTTAAAAACCGATATGAACTAATTGTACATAATATAAAATAAAACCAATTAAAACCATTTAAATTTGTATTAATATTTTAAAATGTTTCATCATTGATTGAGTGAAGAACTAATCAATCATAATGTTTATAGTTTTGAAAGTAGTGCCACCTAGTGATAACTATTAAAAGTAGTATATGCTTGATAGCGCTATTAGTATCTATAAAAATATAATAAAATAAATACACAATTTCTAAAAACAACATAATTAATAATCATACATAAAAATTATAAAATAGAATACGTAAAATATACTTAATCAATAGGTATTTTTCATATAGCTGGCAACATAGCGTCGAATTGACAGTTCGTCATTGTTTACCTTTTCTGCATCCCGTTTAATATTTCGTCTTAAAAATAGTGAATAAAATTAGTGAAAAGTGCTGGTTGTAAAAGTGGGAGCATAAAAGTAATTGTTCAACGTCACTAAAGGGTTTTCCTATCAAAGCGACGAAAGGGTGAGTTAAAAACATAAACATAACCTCTTTTCAAATAATTTTTCCCTTTTAAACCTACCTCCCAAAATAATTGGAATCTAAATATAAATCTCTTTCATTCCCTTAATTTTATTAGATCGTGAAAATACTTACACTTACTTAACACATGTTTACCCCTCTATCATCATTATAACTTTCCTAAACAAGAGAAAGAAAAATGTACATTTCAAAAACAAATTTGTTAAATAGCTAATATCTTAACTAATTACATTAAAGTTGATTCAAGTTGTTTTAAATCTAAAAATATTTTCAGGCCACATTCATTTTGTTCGCTGTTTGGATTCTGTTATTAATATTTTCATCAATTCCACATTTGTTATTTTGATATTTGTATGATTCAATCTGCCAATTCTTTTTCCGATAAATCAGTCGAGCCGCCGATAGCTGACTGTGACTCATCGCTCTATATTGGAGGAATCAGACAGATGTTCCGTCTTTCATTTCATTCTGTACTTAGTACGAAAATGCACGATCAGCTCTCGACGGCTTGACTACATGTGTTTTTATCTTTTCTATGTTTACATTAACTCTACAAACTGACCAACAATAAGCTTTATTCCAACTTTTACATAACAATTACTGGAATGATTTTGTAAGAATTACCACCGTCGAGGGGGAAATTAATTAATCAAAGAGTGTAAAGTTTAACAAGGATGCTTTATATTAGGGACGATTTGTCCCTTTAACCCTTTGGGTACATTTGACGAGTGAGACTCGTCATCTGCTTACTTGGGCGAAGTTACGGTTAACTCGTCATCTGAATTGAAGAGGCGGCCGTGAATCACAAACAATTGCCTGACGTTTATTTATGACACCTTACAGTTGCAAATTCCAATTATCTCTATTATTACCCCTGATTTTTGTGGTTTTCAGTAACTCAGGATGAAATAAAAGAATATGTTACATTATGTATTATGTCTCAAGTAAAAAAAATATCTAAATTGAGTTCATATTGGTCAAAAAGAAGTATTATTAACCAATTTTTGCAGCCACTTTGTCACAGGATAGGTTTTTTGATATGTCAAGATTCCTTCACTTTACAGACAACAAAAAGTTGGATAAAAATGATGAATACGAAGATCGAAAATCTATACTTCAGAGAGCGCAGTACCACTAGATAAATCTCTCATTAATTTCAAAGGACGTTTGATTATATTCAGTTCAATTCATTGAAAAATCTATATACTTTGTGAGTTTTCATCAGGTTATTGCACTTGTTTTAAAATCTAGGTTGGCGTAGACAACATACAAATATAGTTGGAACTGCGTGAAAGAACAGATAACACATGCCTTGCTTCCCTCAAATTAAAAAAATGTCAAATATCATCCCACGGTTTTTTAGCACTAAGACATTCAAAAATTGATTTTGGTTAACATAGGGAAGCGAAAAAAGAAGTGTCAATTTTGACAAAATTATCAAACCATCATGTGTAGTTGAATATAATACAGGTATAGAAGGCGTTAATAAAGAGGACCATTTGCTAGTGTGCTCTCCAAATAAAATGTATTACTTTTACATATTAATCTATATAGCAACAAATTAAATCAGTTTTATATGCATAAAAATCTACAAATAATTCAGTACTTAAGGGGTTAAAAGTTACAACTTGAATGTGTCTAGTATGTACAAAATCGATAATATTTCATCTCACAACCAGGGGCAGTTAGGCTGTGACAAAGTTTCAAGAAAATACATGTCCTCAAACAGACACCAGTCACGACAGCTGCCAAGAGGCCTAAAGGTGACCATGGCTTGCAACAATCACATTCATATTACACATACATAAACAAATATTTAGTTTACACTCTTAAATAAAACACTTTGTTAATATCACAAACTTTATTTTAAATGTATAATATATACATATATAAATAATCATTAAAGTAAATTAAAATGCAATGAAAATGAAATTCATTTTTGAACTAGAATGCTAGATCTGGTTGTTAATTCATTCTACATTTGCAAATAATTTATTAGATCATAATCATATTTTTAGTTTTGGAATTCAAGTTCAAAATGAATCCTATTTTTTCTATCCTTAATAACGAGACACATACATTGTATTATCCACTTTTTAAGAGTATATAAACAGCAATTAATTTAGATTTAGGTACTTTATGTTTAATAATGATCAGCTTGTAATCGAAACTATATCCACAGTTTATAAAAATCTCAAATGAAGTATTAAAGTATTTTATTTATAAAAGTTTAATTATAGGGTTTTCAATTTTTTTTGCTTTATGAATTTCTAATGCATAATGAATAAAAATAAAGTAAATCCATTTTAAGCCTATTTTCAATTATTTTTGTTTAATGTGGAATAGGAAAATTTATATTATATATTTCTTGTCTTCATCCATTTAATTTTTTTCCAATTTTTCTGCTTTTGCTGTGACATTTTTTGTTGTACCTAAATTTTCGTAATTACTTTCCTTTATATGTTTTGTTCTTTTAGTATTTCCAATGCTGTCACAAGCCTTTTATATTAACTTTTCTTTTTCCTTTTTCTTTGAAAATGTTCAATTTCCTTCTCCTGTCTGTATGTGAGATTGATAATGATGCTTTGTGGAGGGCGACCAGATGGTCACAGCATTTAGATTATTCGTTGGTACTTTGTGTTATTCAGCATAGTTTTCTATAATTTATTTATTGTGAATATTAGTGAAATTATCCTATAATTGTTTACATTTTATATCTCCGTTTTCTTTTTATTAGGAATATTAATGATGTTTTCTATTCCTCTGGCATTCTTCATCTATATATTTTATTGGTTTTTATTTTAAGTTGTCATGACCAAATTATTTATTATATTTTATGTTCCTTGGATATCTTTGATTCTTGTTCTGGTTTTCTTATTTCCATATTCTTTCTCTTTTTCTTTAGCCTCCCCTACTTCTTTATCTCTTTTTAGTATCTCTCGTAAATCTTTTTTCCACCTCTCTATATATTTTTTTTTATAACAATTCCATTTTTGCCTATTTTCTGAGTTTATGTTATTTGTTTTCCTTTTTTTGTTTACTTCTGGTTTCTTTTATAGTTCTTCCAAAATCATTCCAAGCATTTTCTTTTGTTCTTTCATTTTTCTTCTACACTTTTTGTATTCCTCATAGTACTTTTTTTTCTGTGTGTTTTGGAAACATCCCCTGTTTATTTTTTTCTTTTAAATCTCTTTCTATTTCTTCACCAGATTCTCTTGTTGCTTCTGTTTAAAGTTTCAATAATTCTTCAATATTTGCACTTGTACTTTTTCATTTATTTTGATATAGTCATTTATTTATTCATTTATGTGACACAAGTTTCAAATTACTTTGAGTACATCTTCATCAAAAATATGTCGGTTCTCGATTAGATAAGTTTGAATTTTTCTGAATCGATTGGTAGAATCTTAAATGTCCTTTTAATCTTTACAACCAGATTGACCTATATATTGACTCCTTTATAATTTTTACCTGTTATGCCTGAGTGAGAGTGGAAAACTAAAATAGAGTAATATGAGGATTGTGTTTATATTTTGGGAATAAAGATCAAAAAAATAAATTAATAATTGTACACGGTTTTATTGTTTTTCAAAATATCGTCATTACTTGACACTAGACTTTTACGTACTTTTCCACCCTGATTGAGGTACCTCGAAAACATGCATTTTGAACACACAACCGCATTTATATTATATATTACATACATTATTTTTCTTCTGATAATCAAGTGGATATGTACCATTCAAAATTGACCGTCCGATATTGCACTAATGATACAGTTGCCACTCCTCCGGTTTTTCTGAGAAAACAGGCAACCATTTGCTTCAAAATGCTTTGTTTATTGAATTTGGCATATCTTGAAAACCTATACAGTGGACTGCTGTTTACTTTCAGGCTCTTACATGTATATCCATGATTCGTCCTATTTTTTGAGCTTTTTCCTTTGAGAAGTGCAAAGTCTCTTGCTATATCTCCTTATCTCTCTTTAATTTTTTTCTTCAAATGTTAGTTTTAATCACATATTAATTTTATTTTAGAACAGAAAAATGGCGGACGTTCGTGATATTATGGAGCTGGAGCAGCCGTCCACTCCGGAAGTGACACGTGAGAGTATACTAGGTGCTGACAAGAACAAGAAACGCCCCACCAACACTCAAAAAATGCCCAAAAGGCCAGAGGGAATGCACAGAGAGGTTTTTGCTCTACTTTATAATGATAATAAAGACGCACCACCACTATTTCCCTCAGATACAAGTAAGTAATTTAAATAGATATAAAACTATATGAAATTAAATAATTGATGCGTATCGCTCAAGTTATTATTAATTCAAGAAATGCTGATAGTCAGGTATTAAATAAAATTCAAAGATTTTATTTCTAATAATCAATGGAAGAATGGAATGATTTCAATTACACTTGATATTCTTTGATGAAATAGCCACTATTAACAATTTGATAATAAAGCAAAACATTAAAACTCAAGTTATGTTATCTTGTTTAGATTTACACATTAAATATTTACATTTTTACAATGATTATTTGGCATTAAAACATAAAATCTACAACAAAAATTAACTTATTTCAACTAGTAATAATGTTTTTGTAGGCTTAATGACAAGAAAAGTTTCAAGTTTTTAAATTATTATTTAAAATCATATTTATTTTTGTCTCTAATTCATTAATATAATTTTCTCAAAATAAGGTAACGGGTATAAACAAACCAAAATTAAGTTGGGCATGAGGAAACCGAGGAAGTGGGAATGGATGCCGTTCACAAATCCAGCAAGAACGGACAGTACAGTGTTTTACCACTGGCGTCGGCCCTGCGATGATATTAAAGAGTACCCTTTTGCAAAGTTTAATAAGGTACAATTGATTCGTTAATTTAGAATGATTCTAATAATTAGATTTTTAGGTGGTAGACATACCAACATACACAGACAAAGAATACAATCAGCATTTGGTTGTGGAGGGGTGGTCGAGAGAAGAAACTGATCACTTAATGGATTTGGCTAGGAGATTCGATCTGCGCTTTATAATAATGGCCGATAGGTATGATACCGAGACATACAGCAAGAGAACTGTAGAAGAATTAAAGGATAGGTATTATAAAATTTGTGGGTCATTAGCCAAGGTAGGATATGTTAGTTGTAATAAAAACTCATATATTAATTAGTTTTATTTCAGTTGAATAATAAAAAAGTATATACATACGATGCAGATCATGAAAAGCGAAGAAAAGAGCAACTTAAAAGGTTATATGAAAGAACTACAGAACAGGTATATCCACATATATTTAATTAATTGTTTTTTTAATATATAGTAAAAAAACATTTAGCTCAGTTTAAACTGAAAATCACATATAATCTAAGTGATTTTTAGGTTAAACCGAAATAGGTATATTTATTTTAACCCTTTAACTAAAGGTGTCCATGACGAAACAATAATTTTCACACCAGAGAACATTTTGAAAATGAAATACAAAAATAAAATTGTTCTAAACCACATTTGGGTTTTAGTATTTCATGTTGTTTCAATTTTTTATGTGACTGCCTTAGGTGTTTTTTATTATACTTATCTGAAAACACCTTGTTTTTTGGATTTATACAGCCAGTTTTGTGAATATATTTCCATAGTTAAAAAGTTAATAATTATATAAATTAAAAATTATTTATAGATTGAAGAGGAACAGTTTCTTTTGGGTGAGCTCAAGAAAATCGAAGCGAGAAAGAAGGAGCGTGAACGTAAAACTCAAGACCTTCAAAAGCTGATCAGCCAGGCTGATAGTCAAGGGGAGACACCAAGAAAAATAGATAAAAAATTGCCCAAGAAGAAGTTGAACAATCCGTCTAGACCGTCGAGAGTGGACACCACGGTAAAATTGATGGCATTTATAATAATCAAAATTTCCATTTCATTGGGGCAAAATTTAATGAAACATTCATTTTTTTTCTACTAAACAGCACATTTTACAGGCTGTTGAGACAGCCGGTATCAAATTCCCCGACTACAAGAACAGTGGCGTATCGCTCAGGTCACAGCGCATGAAACTCCCGGCGAATGTCGGCCAAAAGAAAACTAAGGGTATTGAGCAGATGCTGCAAGAATTAGGAATGGGTATGTGTATATATCAGAGTTACAGTTTCTTGTAATTCTGTAAAATTGATACATTATTATGCTGAAAATTTGGTTTATCACAAAAAAATAACATAACATTAAGTGTTAAATTTAGAAATTTAAATTTTATTGTAGAGAAAGTGATTACAAGTTATTTTATATATGTTACATTTAGAAATGAATCCTACACCCTCTGAAGAAATCTGCCAGAACTTTAATGAGCTCCGTAGTGACATGGTCTTGTTAATGGAATTAAAATCAGCTTTAGGGACTTGTGAATTTGAGCTTCAATCTTTAAGGCACCAATACGAGGCCCTTAATCCTGGAAAGGTAATTATTTTATTTAAAAAATCATAAGTTTTATTTAAACTACTTATTTTCTAGACCTTAACCATCCCTCCACAGCTTTTAACATCAACGACAAATGATTCTGAGGGAATGAAGGTCGGTTCTGCAGAGATTATCGATGTAGTTGGGTCACCCGGTACGCCCAATGTAATATAATTTTATATTTCCCTTTGTTCTATTTAATTAACTCTGAATTATTACAATGTGACATAATTAATGTTGATATTTTTAGTTGTAAGTAATTATAGTTTATCGAATACAGCTTCCATTTTATATTATATACCTTACAAAAACTTATTATGCTTTAATAGTAATAATCCGTTTTATGAGTACAAATTTAATTTCATTTTACAAATGATTAAATTTCTTTTAGTTTATATGACTGAAAAACAGCAGATTGATGATTGAATCTAAGATTTCAAAATTTAATAAATAGCAACTTTTAAAAAAGTCAAAGCAATACGAACTTTACAGAGTATTTTCTAATATTTAATTTTTTTCTAATATTAAAGTTAATGTGTAATTCATAACAATATTTTGTTATTTCTTGATATCCTTGCTAAAAATTATGTTGGCATACTCTTGGCATAAAAATATTTGTAGCCGTTGTAATAATTCACTATAAATCATAAAGCTGTGACAACAAGCGTAAGCGGATTGCCACTCTTATGATTAATCACATTTTATAGAGAGTTTGCGCGGTAGCTTCAGTAATTCAAAGGCACTCCTCCTTACTCCACCGTCGCATTTTTGGCAGTTACCGGACCAGACGAGGTTAAACGGAGCTCGCTTGAAAGAAAAACCCCAAGAAAATCCAGAGGTATAGAAGGCAAGACCAAAATGCGCGTTCTGCAAGAACTTCGGCCACTCCTAATTAACCAGCAGTCCCAGAATGAAAAGAATTTCAGTCTCGGATTTATCAAAAGGAACGAGTATGTCCCAGTACTTTCAATAAAAATTTACAGAGTCGAAGTCAGACTGAGAGTCAGAGATAGACCTAGTAATCCAAGTCGCAATGACACCCGGAACAGCTCACGTGGATACAGGTGCTCGTAACAGTGAGAAATTATACAAAGAACTCTAACGACAAGGGATAACATTCGAGCAGAATCACGTGTATCTCACCTTGACTGATGAGACAAGTCGAATAAGGAAGGTCCGTTATACAAAATCCTAATAGTGCTGCAGGGAAGATGAATCCCTAATACATAAATCGCCGTCACGGCAAATTTCAAGACGCTCTTGGGAATTGACTTTGTGGAGGACGCTGGACTGATATTACACTTCAGAAACGAAACCTGGTCATTTCAGGATAAGTATTTAAGTTTACGCAAAAGGAAGAACAACGATCAGCGCAGAAACAATAGAATATTTTTTTATGAGTCTGTAATGACTCCACTTCCGGAGACGCCTCATCGCCAGGAGCATTCTAAATATTTTTTTGTGCCGCCCTACGGATCCATTCGACTTCATGTTCTGTGATACCCGAACCCAGATAAGCGAATTCTGGGATCTTCAAATAGTGACACTGGACCTAATGGTAATACGGCTTCGTCACGCTAAAAAAGCTGCCATGATAAACTAAGAAGAAAAGGAGCGGTGCAACGAACTCTTAGAAGAATTTAGAAACTCCTAATAGCTTTAAGACTGTTTAGATATTCAAGAATGTCTTTTGGGGCTGAGGAATGTACCGGTGACATTCCATAGATTGATGGATAGGGTAAAGGCTGGATTAGAGGCCGCACGGTTACTAGTGTATCTAGACAACGTCATCGTTCTAACCACTTCCGTGGAAGGGCTGAGGGATCTGAAGACTTCCACCAAAGGACCAACGTACAGTAAAACCATTTTGGTTGCAAATAAGGCCATATAATCAGCGAAGAAGAAATACAGTAAAACACGGAGAAGGTAACTGCGATAGCTAATCTCCCAGTCCCGAAAATGTTTACAAATGAAGAAAACCACTGCATAATTTACTCCAGAAAGGGATGCCATACATAATACTAGCACTGAAGAGACAGCAGGGTCGAAATTACTTCCAAGGAAAATCCCACAACACCGCTAGCTATTCTATTTAACCAGCTGTACAACCTCTCGGCTTTAACTGCTCCGCACCCTCGTGAGATCGGAGTGCGCTATCGTTATGTCACTTCTCTACGCCCTTGGTTCTCAACCTTTTTGAAGTCGGGGAACACTAAACTCTGATATATGTTTAGGCGGAACATCTACAATACAGCATAAACTTTAAAACCGAGGGCGTGTGTTGCTAACCTTTTTGAAACCAACAGAACAAAACAAAAAACAGAATAATGTTCGCAAACACTCCATTATTATATAGCAAAAAAGAAACGGAATCGTGTCGCAGCCGCTCTAATACAGGGGGTGGGATAAGAAGAGAAAGAGAGGCCCACAGATCACTGATCGCTCAAGTGGCTTATATCACTAAAATCCTCATGTGGCCGTCTAGCTACATGGGCTTTACAGCTACAGCCGTAGAATCTTAGCATTGAAAATACCCCGGCAAGGGAAAACGTATCGCGCTGGTAAGCATAGATTTATCCGTTAAAACGGCCGAGCTGAGAGACTAGTAATATTCAGATGAAGATATGAATGCCCAGAGAATGAATAATGAATCATTTACTCCCCAGGGAAAGATGAAACGGAAGAACCACAGCTCATCATATTGAAACAAAAAGGACCTGGCTTACTCAAAAAATTCCACGGCGATCCAGCTGTAGGTCATTATGGATTAGAATACACCTTAAAGAATATACTAATGACTAATTATTAGCCATGAATATGTTACGATGTCGCCGAGTACTTGAAGAATTGTCAGGAATACAAGAAGTACAAAGCGGCGGACAAAACACCACATGGACTTGAGGTATTGAACTATTTTCTGAGAAACAAAAGTTGATTCTAATAGTGGAAGACACCGCCTCCAGACGGGTAGAGTTATTCCTGCAGAAGAACACTAATTAAAGAAGAACACTAATTAAAGAAATCTTTCTACGCTACGGCATCCTGTCGAGGATAATAAGCGATAACATAACCAAATTCATCAGTGCCGTGCTTCAACAGATAACTCACTGGCTGGAAATTGGCCCCGGTGTATCATCTGTCCCGTGGAACGACACAACAGGGACATAAAGGCTCAGCTCTAGCCATACAAATAGAAACGAAACATACCAGCTGGCCGACCAAGATTCCTGCAATCCGGTTCTCCACGAACACCACCCACTGTGCATCAACAGTGGTGTCATCAACACACTTAAAATTTGGATGGAAACTCCGCACCGCTTTTGACACGACTTATGGGAAATCATGAAGACGAATATTCACATACATTTTACATGGTAAAAGAAACCCATGAAAGTCACAAGACCAACGAAAGTTGCTAGCCGATAAAAAGAGGACCGATGCTAAAATATACACACCCGGAGAGTTAGTCTGACAGCAAATCGGCAAAGAAAACCACTGGATAATTTACTCCAGAAAGGGATGCCATACATAGCATAAGAGACAGCAGGGTCGAAATTACTTCCAAGGAAAATCCCACAACACCGCTATTATATTTAACCAACTGTACAACCTCTCGGCTTTAACTGCTCCGCACCCTCGTGAGATCGGAGTGCGCTATCGTTAGTCACTTCTCTGCACACTTGGTTCTCAACCTTTTTGAAGTCGGGGATATATGTTTAGGCAGAACATCTACAATACAGCATAAACTTTAAAACAGGGGGCGTGTGTTGCTAACATTTTTAAAACCAAAAGAGCAATAAAAAACAGAATAATGTTCGCAAAAACACTTCATTATTATATAGCAAAAAATAAACGGAATCGTGTCGTAGCGAATGATTAGCAACCCCCTGCTTCCAAGTACTACGTTTAGAATAAAATATGTACCGATATTGATTGATGTAAATATATTTATTGAAAACACAATTAAAATTACTTTTAAAAAAATCTCAAACTTAATGCGATCCATGAGCTTGACGATTTTTACAGATCTCAGCGATATTGAGACGAATAAATGATAACGCCACACGCATTTCTTCTTCTAAATTCCCTAGTCTCTCGCGTTCGTTTGTCTTTACAATGACCATAGTTGAAAATCCTGCTTCACAAAGATATGACGTGGAAAATAACAATACGTGCAGGGATTTGTTTGCTTATACTCGGGTATTCATCTTCAACAGGGATCCAAAAATTTTCAGGAGTGTTTTCATAGAACTGTGATTTTAATCCACGATCTGAAGAAAGTGATGTCAATTCTTCTTCATTCAAAGTAAAACTAGAAAATTCGGAAGAAATAAACGGGTTTCTTATCCAATCATATTGTTAACAATGGAAAATATTTTTTTTCTGTTATTGAAAGTTCCATTATTAAAGAAACAACGTTGGTATTTTGCACAGAGGGGAACATTTCTGTGTTTCTCTTTCTTACGTGTCTTTTCCATAGTAAAACTCTCTTTTTCGTTGCACATAATTTGTCAGTTGATGTAATAATGTTTTTATCTTTTCCTTGCATACTTTTATTAACAGTATTAAATATTCAAAAATATCAGAGAAATAGGCCAAATCATCATTTATTAGATAATTTACAAGTTTTTTGATTTTCTGTTTCAAAAAACAAGTAATTCATTTTTTAGTTGTATATTAAAGTTGTAAATAACTAAGATTTTCAAAATGTGTGTTTATTTTCACTACAATTCTTTCGCAAATTTATTGCTTCTTCGGGTGAATGAAAGTTTACAATAAAATTAGAAAAAACTTAGAACTATATACAGGGTGTCCCATTTTAATCCGCCAGTAGCGATAATTCTGAAACTTTGCATTGAATCAAAAAGTGTTCCAAATGAAAAGTTAATGATTCGGAGGGGGACATCTGATGCCGTAGACTTTGCCCCCCCAGCCCCCCAAGGGGGGCGGGAACAGGGGGCAACTTTAAAATTTTAAATGGAAACCCCTATTTTTTATTGCAGATTCTAATAGACGGTTAAAAAGTATGTAAGTTTTATCCGAAACATTTTTTTATTGGTCGAGAGATGGCGCTGCAAATGTAAAAGTCTTTTATCAATTAAATTGCGAAAATCGTCACGTAATTAACTGTTATTATTACTTAAGACTTACTCACAACCTTACAAGGTTGTTTTTTTCTCAGCCTGCCCAAATACTACCCCCCCCCCCCTACAAAGACGTAAATTACTCAAAAATAGCGATTGAGTATTTCGTTTTCAAATTAAATAATGGTAAAATAATTTAAAAAAGAATGTCATTTTTTTTTTTAAACAGTGTTTGACCTGGCCCCCCTCATAGCTTCATTTTTTGAAAAAAAACGACATTCTTTTTTGAATTATTTTATCATTATTTAATTTGAAAAAGAAGTACTCAATCGCTATTTTTGAGTACTTTACGTCTTTGTAGGGAGGGTGGGGGTAGTATTTGGGCAGGCTAAGAAAAAAACAACCTTGTAAGGTTGTGAGTAAGTCTTAAGTAATAATAACAGTTAATTACGTGACGATTTTCGCAATTTAATTGACAAAAAACTTTTACATTTGCAGCGCCATCTCTCGACCAATAAAAAAATGTTTCGGATAAAACTTACATACTTTTTAACCGTCTATTAGAATCTGCAATAAAAAATAGGGGTTTCCATTTAAGATTTTAAAGTTGCCCCCTGTTCCTGCCCCCCTTGGGGGGCTGGGGGGCAAAGTCTACGGCATCAGATGTCCCCCTCAGAACCATTAACTTTTCATTTGGAACACTTTTTGATTCAATGCAATGTTTCAGAATTATCGCTACTGGCGGATTAAAATGGGACACCCAGTATATACATTAACACTATTGGCACTATGGAGGGGTAAATATTTTAAGTAGTGGGGAGTTTGACAGTTCAATTTGTTCGTTTAGCAGGAGAAATTGGCTGAAATATTCATGGACCACCTCGAAAGGAAAATATGCAAACTAAGCCCATTTCATTTCAAAATTGTATGCGTGTACCCAATTGCATTTACTGGTGGAGGTATGTAGATGACGTACTGGTGTTATTCAAAGGGACTGACCGATTGTTAGATACATTTTTAAGAAGAAAGAAGAAAGAAACCTTTATTTGGCATTATTACATATACAAACTCTACTAAACTATATTCTAATAATAAACAAACAAAAAATATAATCCTTCCATATCTTTCACTCCACTCTTCTCCTACCCCTCTCCCACCCTATTTTCCTACCACTTTCTCCCTCTTTCATCTGACCCACACCTCGCCCTTGCCATTGTCACCTTATCCTCTCTCCCCATTCCGCTCTCTAAATACTTCGGCTTTCTTCCATGCACCTGCATCTCCCATATCCCTCATTGTACTCACTCCTCTCTATGCAGCCTTGCCTTTCTTGTCTCTCCACTTCTCTTTCCTTCTCATATACCCAATCAGCCACATTCACCCCTTTCTCAAACCATTCATTCACCACCACCTCCGCCAAACCTACCCTTTCGTACATTCTCCTTCTCTCCTCTCTCCATCTACCCTCCACTATACTCTTACTCATCCACCATACCTCCTTCACCAATCTCCCTTCTTCCAGCGCACACATTCTCATCTCGAACCTCACCACTCTCTTCACTGCCTCACACCCTAAGGTCTCCCTATCTAGCTCCTGTAACAATATATATTCCGGCGTCGACCTCTCCACCCCTAACACTCGTCTCATGCACCATCTTTGTTCCCGCTCCACACACTCATACTTCTTTGTTCCACATACCTCCACACCATACAACAAGATTGGCTTCACGCACGCATCCCACAATCCACACATCACCCTCACATTATTTTCCATCCATCTCCCACACCACACCCCACGCTCTTCTCGCCTTTCCTTGTACCCATTTCATGTGCTCTTCATACCCTCCCGTACACTTAAAAATAAATCCCAAGTATTTGAACACTTTCACCCTTTCAATTACTTCCCTTTTCCATTTCAGCTCTCTCATTCTTCCTTCCCTTCCTTTGTTCCTAAACCTCATCCATTTCGTTTTCCCTACATTCACCCTTAACTCCCTCTTATCCATGTACTTTTCCACTCTTGCTAACATCTCTTTCACCCCCTCCCAGTCTCTCGCCATCAGTACCATATCATCCGCATATGCTAACATCCAAACTTTCTTTCTCCCAATCACTACGCCACCCGCTTGCCCTCTCCTCAATATTTCATCCAATTCACTTGTATACAGATTAAACAATAGAGGGCTTAGCGGGCATCCCTGTCTCACTCCCATCCATGTTCTAAATTCCTCTGATACTCTATCCCCCACCTTAGCCACACACCATGTCTCCTGATATACTCTCCTCACAAACTCAACCATCCCCTCACTCACCCCTCTTCTTTCCAAACACTCCACCAATCTTTCCCTAGGTACCGAATCATACGCCTCTTTCAAATCTAGGAACACCGCATACACACTTCCTCTCTCTTCCATTACTTTTTCTACAATCCTGGCCAGGGTAAATATCTGGTCTGCTGTACCTCTTCCCCTCCTGAACCCACCCTGCGTCTCTGGCATAAGACCTTTTTCTTCTACTTCCTTCACAAGTCTATTTTTTACTACTGTCATTGCTATTTTGTACCCTGAGTTGGTAACGGTTATCCCCCTGTAGTTCTCCACATCTCCTGTGCTTCCTCCTTTATGCACCGGGCACACGGCCCCAATCCTCCAAGACCGCGGTATATCCTCCTCCCCCTTCCATATTTGATTTAACACCTTTCTATACGTTCTTCTACCCTCCTCCCCAATCGCCTTCCAAACTTCCACCTTTACACCATCCGGCCCTGCCGCTTTCCCCTTCTTCACCTCCTCAAACGCTCTGTCCACCTCCTCCTCTGTGAAGTCGTCGGATATTCCGCATCCTCCTCTGACTCCTACCCCACACGGCTTTCCGCTCCCTCTCTTACACTTGTCCACCCACTCCTCCAGTGCCACCTCTATCTGCTTCCTTTCTACTCCATTCCTCAATACCCTTCACATATCCGCTTCGTTTCTGCACTTCTTTAATTCCTCCATCTTTCCTTCTACCACCGCCGATTTCCGTTCCTCACATACCTTAATGTACTGCTTTTTGCCTCCCGGCACTGTGCTTCGTCCCCTCTACCCTCCATATACTCTCTTCTCGCCCTCCTCATCCTTCTCTTTGCCAGCCTGCACTCCTCATTAAACCATCCTCTATCTCCTTCATTCTTTGCCCGCGTCCTCTTGCCGTATCCCACTATCACCTCTTCTAATTCTTCCATCGTCCTCACACTCACCCATTTCACTTCATTAAGCTTAGCCTTCATCTCCCTGATCGCCTTTTCGCCGCTCTCCAATTTTTCCCTTTCCTGACCCAGCGAGTCTTCTCCCCTGCTCCGCTTCCCTATCTCTACCATTAATGGCAAGTGATCCGAACCCTCCACCTCTTCCACGACCATCCTCTTCACCTCACTGTTTCTACACCCCTTCACGGATCCTCCTCCCTTCCCAACATAAAACTAACTAAACATAATTTTTAAAATTGCAATAGGAAATGGATATAACAAATCCATAATAGAAAATATACTGCCCAAAAAACAAAATAGGAAAATAATTAATTCAATATACTCCATCATTAAGGAACCTTTAGCTAATAATTATACCTCAATTACATATATAGGAAAAGAAAGCAGTACAATCGAAAAAATGCTAATTAACTAAATTCAACATACGCTAATCATTTAATAGAAGAAAACCACCAATTTAACATCGACTTCAAAATACTACATATAGCAGAAAAAGGAAGAAAACTGGGTACACTGGAAACGATGGAAATCAATAAAAGAAAATGAACGGGAAATTTATGAAATGATCAAACGGACCTGTCCAACTTATTCTAATACCGGACCGACCCCACCACCGTACACTTAGTATAAATAGTTTTAAATGTAAATTTTATGTATCATGTCTTCGCCTGAAGAAGACACAGTGTGCCGAAACAATTGTAGCGAACAGCAAAATAAATATTTGAAAGTGTTATCGTATTTCATTTACGGAAATTTCCAAGTCGGAATGATACCTGGAACAACTTACGTGGATACAGTGAGAAACAGTACAAAGAACTCGCACGCACCTTGGCTGATGGGACAAGTAGAATAAGGAAGTTCCGTTATCAAAAAATCCTAGTAGTGCTGCAGAGAAAAGGGATCCCTGCCACGTATATCACCAACAAGCTAAATTCCAAGGCGCTCTTAGGAATTGACTCTGTGGAGGACGCTGGACCGATACTACATTTCAGATAACAAAACCTGGTCATTTCAGGATAAGTCTTTAAGTTTACGTAAAAGGAAGAACACCTGTCAATGCAGACACAAGAGCCTGCCAAGAGAAGAAGAAGTCTGCAATGACTCCACTCCCGGAGACGCCTCATCGCCAGGAGCGTTCTAAATACTTTTTCGTACCGCCTACGGATCCATTCGACTTTGTTTATTCTGTGACACCCGAACCCAGATAAGTGAATACTGGGATACGGAGAATGTAGCTGCGTTAGCCAATCTCCCAGTCCCGAAAATGAAACCAATCGCAAAATCTGAAGTTAGGTATCGGAAGTTCACAAATGAATAAAGAAACCTCAAAAAGACAAACGATCCCTGGATCTGGTAACCGCCACAATAGGAGGCAATTGAGAAGTTGAAGAAGACTCATGAGTGCACCGAACCAACTATTCATCCTACGGGTGGATGTCAAAGTCTACGTGTAAGGAGCCGCCCTAATGCAGAGGGAGTGATAAGAAGAGAAACCAGGAGAGTATGACAACTGACTATTTACTAACGGAACGAGAGGCTCACATATCAATGATCGCTATCACTAAAACCTTAAGTGGCCGTCTAGCTAGATGGGCTTTAAAGCCGTACAATCTTAGTATCGAAAATACCCTGAGAAAGGAAAACGTAGTCTCAGACTTTCTGTCCGGATCACCTGAGGAGATCTGTACTGTATAGTTTTACCCGTTAAAAAGGCTGAAATGCGAGACCAACAATATGCGGATGAAGACATAAATGGCCAGAGGATTGAATAAAGAATCAGGCGATAATTTACGCCCCAGAGAAAAATAAAACGGAAGAACCACAGCTCATCATACTGAAACAAAAAGGCTTGCTCAAAAAAAATCCACGACGCGGTAAGTCGCAGTGACGGATTAGAATATAGCTTGAAGAATATACTATGGACTAATTACTGGCCAGGAATATGTTACCTAGTCGCCGAGTACTTGAAGAATGCCAGAAGTACAAAGCGGCGAACAAAAAATTACATGGACTTCTTTAAACTTCCGAAATTGTGGAAGATACCGCTTCCAGATGGCTAAAGCCTGCAAAAGAACACTAATTGAAGAAATTTTCCTACGCTACAAGATAGCGGTAACGGAACCTTATTATCAGTGTCGTGCTTCAGAAGATCACCCAATGGCTGGGGATTAGCCATTCATTCACCCCGATGTATCATCCGTCCGGTGGAACGACGCAACAGGGACCTAAAGGCTCAGCTCTAGCCATACAAATAGAAACGAAGCATAGCTAGCCGACCAAGATCCCTATAAACCAGTTCTCCACAAACACAGCCCACTGTACATCAATAAGGGTGTCCTCGACATACCTAACGTTTGGATGAGAACTTCGCAAGAGATAGCAGGGTCGAAATAACTTCCTAAGAAAATCCCACAACACCAATAGCTTTTTTATTTAACCAGCTGTACTTCCGCTTATCAGCACACAACCTTTCGGCTCTAACTGCCCCGCACTCTCGTGAGATCGGAGTGCGCTAACAACCTAAACTGATAACTTCGCATAAGGCAATGAAGTCGGTCGTATGACGTCTTTAATATAACTCGCAGCTGTCATTCGGCCTCGAATAAATAAAAGAGGTGATCGACTACCATAAGCAATAACCCCTCAAACCATTACTCCATCAGTCCTGTGTGTACATGTCTATCAATAGCAAACCTAAGATCAGGTCGTTCTCCACGGTAGCGCCGGCATCCTTCTACGGCCATCATGCGTGCCTAGACAAAATCGTAATTCATCGCTGAATAAATCATGCCATTCTGTCTCCCCTAAGCACTAATCTTGGACGGTATGAAAGAAGCCCAAAGGATTAAATGCGGCAATATAGGGTTATTCCAACGGGCCTACCTTATCCTCCAAACCATTGAACATCAATGGTTCAAATAGTGATATTGTGGACGTCTTCGATCTCCAGGCATTTTGATAAAACTTAACACAGTCAACGGAAACACGAAAACTAAAAACATATGTACTAAACAGCTCTTATAAATAGTTGTATTAAAAAAGAAAAAGTTATTTTTTTGTCACAGTAAATATAAAAGGCACAAGGCTGAAATTGTTATCAATGTATGTTTTAAGTATAGTGACTCT
Source organism: Ontholestes murinus (assembly GCA_963969525.1). NCBI lineage: Eukaryota > Metazoa > Arthropoda > Insecta > Coleoptera > Staphylinidae > Ontholestes > Ontholestes murinus. The sequence goes on from OZ018397.1 coordinate 30,142,858, forward strand.
GTTGTCAAAAAATCATTCCTTCTTGGTGTAACGCTTCCAATGTTATTGAGTATATTTACACAAGTTCATTTGTAGAAACGGTGTACCGATTAAATAAATAAATAGAATTAATAACACAATCACCACTTTCAGGCAATTATCCGACTAGCAAGGGCAAATGAAATTGATCACAAGATAATATAAATAAGTATTAGCTTTTATTTAACTTAACTTGGCCATTGATTGTTTGCGCCTTGCATATGATAATTTATGAAAAGAAAAAAAACAATTTCTTCTAACACACTCATTGTGTGCAATTGGCGCTGGGCCAAAGAAATACCATTCTTACCAGTATATATTTACTACACAAAATTACTTATTTATTCCTTAATAATATTTATTATCGGATAACATCTTTGTACAGTTTTCTCAAAATACAAAATAATACTTTTCACAAGTAAAAAAGAGAGATTTGTGTATGGGGGATGTAGGTACAAATTTGCTTCGGTAAAATCGGCGCGTACATTAAAAATGTCGATTCGGGTCGTTTAACAAAAATTACAATTAAAGAGATTAGAATGTACTTGGCGGTCACGAATAATGTGGTGTTTCTATGTATGGGGGAGGATGCCTCCCCTACACACGGTTTACCAGTACGTCTCGCTGAACGTTCTCGGCCTCTTCCTCGACTGCGTCTGTTCTTCTGTGTCCAGTGACGAATGGTCCCTCTTCTTTTGTAAATTCTAAAAAAAGATCGATATGTAAGTGATTATTTGATATGGTAAAGTTTCTTCAATGTTTACAAATACAGAATAATTTTTACATGTTACATGCATTTAAAATTTCAAATATACAGTGTCCGACACAACAAGGCTGTTATCATACAAGGTAGATAGATAGATATATGATATCGACAAAAGTTGTAAATAAATAAGTGATAGAGATAATAGTGTTAGATATTTGTAAATAGTGCAAAGTGTGTGTTATTATGAACAAATTAAAAATTGTTAGAAGACAAAACTAAAAAAATTCAATTAAATGAATAACAGGAAATATTCTTTTAATCATATTCTATAATCCATTAGCAAAGACCCAAAGTAAAAAAAATATTCCCTAAAGACAATAATTTATACTCTTCTTATTGATAATTAATAGTCTTATTTATACCACAAAACAAATTACTTATTGAAACAACTACTTCCCTGGATAATATCTGGTCAGATATTGAATTAAACAAAAGTAATTTGCATATTACAAATGTCAAAGCAACACTAGTTTGAATGTATTTATTTGTGTCAAATAAATTTATTAAAAAATGAATTTATGCTGATTTAATTATAACACATTATAACATTCAAAACATACCAATGATAAACTATATTCACATGAACTTTTCAAAATTCAGATCATTCCCTCATAATATCTGAAAACTGCCTTTTGTGGCAATGGAGAATCTTACCAATAAATACTGGGCCAAGAAAAATTCTCCTCCTTTGGCAGAGGCTTGGTTAGTAATATCAGATATCAAAGACTCAATATTTCAAAATGACATTAAATACAGTTATGATATAATAAATAATACTCCAAAAGTTACATTTCCAGAATATACGCCTTCCAATAACCAATCCATTATTAGTTCAACTTTAACTCAATATAAAGCTGAAGCCACTGTTATATACACAGATGGTTCAAAGACCGAACAACATGTAGGCGCTGCTTTCTATGTTAAGGACGGAGACTTCAGGAAATCATTTAAACTAGCCAATATTACTTCAATATATACTGCAGAAGCTTTTGCAATATTATATGCATTAGAGTGGTGTTTAGAAAATGAAGTCAATAGTAGTGACATAATTTAATTTTGTCAGACTCAAAATCTGTTCTCCAGTCAATAATAAATCTTAGAAAAACACAAAATTATGTCATTCAAGTTGTTATCACAATGAACAAATTAGTTGAACAAAATAAAATAGTCAGTTTTATATGGACAAGATCACATTCAGGAATAGTGGGAAATGAGATAGCGGATGACTTAGCAAAAAATGCAACGGAATTGGTACATGCTGATATACCTTATGTAGACTATTTTCCAAGAATAAAAACTCATCTAATAAATGACTTTCATACATCTTATGCTAGGTATGCAGGTAACAGCAAGACCCAATATTGTAAACTATATCCATCCATCTCAACCAAACCACCCAGCATCTTAGGATTAAATCGACCCAGATTCTATATAGTAACTTTGTTCTGGCTTATCACAAACCATGCTAAAATTCCAGCTCATTTAAAGAAAATAGGTATAGTTCAGTCAGACTTGTGCGAATGTGGAAACTTTTGTGACCTTAATCATATATTTTTTTCTTGTGTGATTTGTGTGTAAATGAGCTTGTTACTTTAAAGGATCGCCCCCGTCGCACCATTAATTGTATCCCAATGGTGAATGGTACCGGTCATCCATCCAACTGCTGACCCGAAGAAACGCTGCTGCACTCTCGCTAACGCTAGTTCGGCCGCAACCGATGCGCCACCACCAGCGTGTATTTTTCCATTTATTTTATTTTATTTAACATAATAATTAAGTCGCGTAACATTTGTTGACTTTTTAATTTATTTTTTATGTTAGTCTAACTATTGATAATGAACACATCGTGTTCGAAATGTACAAAAATAAACAATACATGCGAAGATTTTGGCTTAAAGATTAACATAAATAGCCCATCGGTCGAAATAAAGGTCCGAATATCAAATTTAAAAATGTATTATGCAGCCGCGATGTACCATTAAAACTAAGGATGAGAATGGTTCGCTCTTATGTCTTACCAGTATTGCTTTACGGAATGGAGGCATGGACACTTACGGAAGCTACATTAAAAAGAATAAATGCCTTAGAGATGTAGGTATATCGGCATTTATTGAGAATCAGCTGGGCAGATAGTCACTAACAACCGAGTCCTCGATATAATGAACAAAGAACTAGAAATAGTAAAAACTGTTAAGAGAAGAAAGCTTGAAAATTTGACCACGTTATGCAATATACGGAAAAATATAAACTATTGTTAAAAAATGCAACATCGATAAAGTTAATTTAGAAGTATCACAATACATTACCGCCAATCCTATTATTAACCCCAACTCTATCACTCACTTTAATGAAATCCTCTCCTCTTCCATTAAACAAAACACACCCCAAATATCAAAACAATTTTATAAATACCCCCTCCCAAAATACATCCTCCGACTTATTAAATTCAAAAGACAATTATACAGAGACATACAACAGACGGACACAATTGAACTTAGACAAAAATTTAATAAACTTATCAAAGACATTAAAAGACTTATAACTGAATACAAGACGGACGTTTGGATTAATACTTGCAGCAAAATTAACGACTTAAAGGGAAAAACATTTTGGTCTGAGATAAACAAACTCGCCAAATACAAAAAGACAGACAATTTACAGAACATCTTCGACCCGTCAACTAACGAGACCATTACAGACCCCGACTTAATTTCTCAAAAATTTGCGGACAATTTTAACACGACCTATTCAATGACTATGGTTGTGCCCTCTATACTAATCCCAGCAATCCAACCTCCCGTAATATTGAAGTTAGCGAGCGAGCATCCCTCCGTACCCTAACCAAACTCTGACATCCTCTTAATCCTTTGCACAATCCATCTAATCAGCTCCTTTATGATACCACTTTAGTTATCCCTATCCTAGAACGCCTTCAATTCCTATCAGAAAAATTCTCCAAAAATCCTTTCAACTTCCATATCTTATACCAATATTGTCTTCCTAGAAACCCTAACATAAACCCTAAATTTAAAAATCCCAATTCAACCATATTTGATTTCATTTCATCATTTCATCCTTTTACGCAATAACGACTGACGCCATATGACTGGACAGCACAAGGCAGAAAGACCTCTGGTCGATAGCCTTTTGACAAATTAATACATTCATTATTCATTATTTCAATGTAAATATGTACAAAAATTTGTCAATAAATATATGTTACTATAAACTATTGCATTTAATTGTAGAAGGTAAACGTGGACCGGGTGCAAGAAGAACTTCCTGGTTCGAAAACTTAAGGAAATGGTACGAGAAAACTACAATACAGTTGTTCCAAGCAGCGGCTAATAAGACTATTATTCTGAACATGGTAACCAAAAAGATTATTATTCTCAACATGATGTTAACCAATGACCGTTAAACGGCCATGGTACCCTAAGAAGAAGATTTAAAAAAAGATGTATCTACTGTATTTTTGCTCAAAGAAAAATAAAGAAACTTAATCATATAATATATAACATACGATATCAATTGTTTCATTTTTGAATTTGATTTCCAATTAACTGTTCAATTGTTTTTTAATGAATGTTATTATATGTTGTGCATATTTTTTACCTTCCGCTGGTTAAAACATCCATATTAAAATCAATATAAGCTAGTACAAAACATATTAAGGTTCTGCATAGATTTTAAATCTGTGTTGTCACCTTGCATACAAGGAATACAAGTCAGGTTTTTAGCACCTGGTTTCAAATTGTTAGATTTAAAGCTCACCAACTCTGACCTGCGTGAATTAATTAGTGATCTTCATCCATCCTAGGAAAACCATATTCTATAATAATTTTAATTAAAAGACATATTGGTTTTACATAAAAGAATAGGGTGATATAGAAAAGGATGGGAAAGACCTATTCTAGGAGTGGATTAATGCAGATTGAAGGAGGAAAAGCATTGGTTTTAACTACAAACACATAAAAGGACTAATTGTTAAAAATATAACAAAAAGCATATTTATACTAGCAACTCACACTGTTATTTATAACAAATTGAAAGAGAATTGCATGATCAATGGTTGATAAAATTTCAATTGTCTCTTACTTTAGCTTTTCCATTTTAGTTAAAGAAACAATAATTTAACACTTCAATTACTACAAAGATATTATAATGTTTTAATAAGTGTAAATTCGTTTGTATTAAAAATATTTAATCTCAGTAAAATGAAAAGAATTTGTTTATATTATGATTTATTTAAGTTTTCAATGCTAATTCACAGTTCTGATAAGGCAAATGTTCGCTTAAAATAAGCTCACATTTGTGATTCAACAATTCTCATTTATTGTTTTAATTTTTCCCAATCGTACCCATAAGATATTTAATAAGTTTTTTAAAGGCGTGTGTAATACTTTATACCAATTGTCATAAACATTGATTAATTATTTTTCAAAAATCAATAACATGCCTCATACATTCAACATTTAACTGCTTAATGAACACTCACCTTTTTCTCCCAGTGTTGATGCAGGTATCTTAACAGTATGCTAGTCTTTTCTGTAACGATAACTGCAAACACGGTGTTGTTAGTCTTTAGCAGGAAGGTGAGTGCTTGTGTGTTGGGTAATACCTTGTTCTGAGGGATACTCCTTGGTGGGCACATACACAGAGGGTCTCTTTACTGGAGACCTGTTGTTACTGTCGGCGTGGAACTTGGTGAAGTTACTCTCATCGAATGAGGGCAGACCCTTCAGAAACTCAGCGACTGACTGCAAGTAATTGAAAAATGAGTTAAAGGAGAAACGTATATATAAATATTAAGGATTAATTCTAATGGACGTAATGACGATATATAAAAGGCTCACCATTATTTCCAGGGGCGGTTTTCCCTGAAAACCACCGCGCTGATAAATATGCGTGTGTTTGTCAAAATCAGGTTGAATCGTTAATTACCGTTAAGTTGGCAACAACAGAACAGTTCTTGCAATTTAATCATATAGAAGTCTTTTAATAATTATTCATTGATAAAACTATTTTATTATTTTAAACTAACCTAAATATATCTCGCTAAGTTAGGAATTATAAATAACAATAATAATTAAAATAAATTATAAAAAATCGGCAACCTTAATGTATTTTGTATTTTGCAAACTCGAATTAGTTTTATATTTATTATTTGTTTTATCTATTTCGGAATAACATGGTAGGATCTTAATTAAATTTAAAAAAATAATATTTATTATGTGCTTATTTTTTTTAATTTAGCGTTGGCACCCCTGATAAACAATGTGTACTTTCGTTAATTTTCGCTGTTTGGAATTTGTTTTGACACATGACTAATAAAAATACTGATTATTATTAACATCCATTTTTAGTGGTGATTTCACAAGTTGTGCAATTTACATCTTCATTCTATCTCTAAGGTAAGTACTCTGGACACTATTATTCTTTATATTCTAAAATCGGTATATGTTAGTGGTTGGATTTATAATAATCTAACCTAAATCGTGTGATCACATCTGTGCAAAGTTTGCACCCAAGCGGTTTTACAACAAAGTAAGTCGGCATTGAACAAAACAATTGATTTTATTTTAAAGAAACGTGAAACATGAATAAAATAATCTGGAATTTCAATAGTCCTTTTCTGGGATTACCACACTTATGTGATTGTGATATTGCTTTGTAACTGTTAACACATTAATTACTTGATTGCATCATCTGTATTTTATTCTATAAGTTCACTTTCAGTGAACATACTTACTTGATAAAGTAATTTTAATACTAAAAATGAAATTATTAAAATTAATATATTTGGAAATTATTGTTGCTAATTTTGCTTAAACAAGATTTCTGTAGATTTTCTTCAAATTTCACAATTCAATGAATTGTTTTGTAGACATTAATTAGTAATATTTAAATTTGGAAATAAAACAAATAGCTTTTTTGGTATCACTTCTTTAATACTACAGTTTCCGCTTCAGCTTGCAAATGATTTTCCACAAGAAAGACTTTTGATGCTGTTAATTCAGCTCACGTTGATTTTTATTGGTTTTAGTTTATGTGTAACCCATTTTCCTTCCCCCATCTCATGTACGCATTTATTATAATAATAATCATTATTTAGCATTTTGCTATCTAATATACATTATTCAATTGATGGGTTACTTTCAGTTGTTCTGCAAGCACTTTTTGCATTTGTGCTAAATTTTCAGCGTACATATTCTCCAACTTATTGTTGTAACACTTTATAGGGCCTCCAGCGTGTTGTTTGTTGTTCGCAGAGAAAGGAACAAATCGGTTTGCATACTCTTGCAGCATTTACTTGTTGGAGTTTATAAAAAGCGCAGTGTCGAATATACACCTTATTTGATGCCATTTTCGACTGTACTAAATTGAATACTTTTAAAGGTTATATTAGGCTTTCTGGCATACCATCCTTCGTCATTCGTCTTCCCTTCTCTTCTCCTTTTCCCACCCCAGTCTTCTCAGCACCCCTTACTCTGGCCCCATCATCTCTCATCCATTCGACTGCATTTCTACATCCTTCCACTCATCCCAAAATTACTTCCTTACATTCCTCCGCCAAGTGCACCCATGTATCCTTCCCTTCCTTGCATAACACGCATTCCCCATAACTTTCACCCATCGATCTCTTTCTTCCTCTCTCGTCCGACCCGCATTTCGCTCTCGGCATGATCATTTTCTCCTCTGTCCTCAGATTGACCCCCTCTAGATATCTCGGTCTGCTCACATGCACCTGCCACCTCTCATACCCCTCATTGTACTTACTGTTTCCTATCTGACTCTGTCTCTCCTGTCTTTCCACCTCTATCACTTTCTCGTGCACCCATCCTACCACATTTACCCCTTTCTCCAACCATTCCCTTACCCTCACGCCGACAAGCCCACTCTTTCATACATCCCCTTCCTGGCTATCCTCCATCTGCCCTGAATCTGCCTCAGGAACCACCGCTGCTCACTCTCAACCCTTTCTTGCTTCCTGACACCCCCCACACTTCCACTCCGTACAACAAAATAAATATCACGCATGCATCCCACAAGTCACACTCACATTTCCTTTAATCCAACTCCCCCATTTCTCTCTCACCACGCCCTTTCTTTGCATGTTCCTCACATCCTCCCGTTCCCTTAAACATAAAACCCAAATATTTAAACACTTTCACTCTCTCTATCATTTCACCCTTCCACTCTAACTCTTTTATCCTTCCCTCTCTTCCCTAATAATATCTTAATAACTATATGTCTATATAAACACAAAAGAATGAGAAAATTAATTGATTTTCAAAATAAATTTTAATTACTTAAAATAATTTGAATTATTCATTTGTATATCTCATAATGGAATTTTTACTACATAAAAAATAGAACATTCTGAAAAACTTTCTACAAAAATATTTTTTTTACCATTAATGAATAAATGTTATTAAAATTATCAATTACATTTTATACGTAAAAAAAACTCTGCTTTAAATTAAGTTAAATTAAAGCTTTTATTTTGCAATTTATAAAAAAAAATTAAGTAACATTGCCAAATTTACTTAAAACCACCTCAACTCCAAAACTGTTCCTTGGGTGTTCCTGATGGTGGTTTACAGCCAATTATTTTTATAATTTCTTGCGCCATCCAGCATCCAGCCTGTATACATTCGATCGTAGTGCGTTTTAATAAATATGCCGCCAAGAAACCTGCTACAAAAGAATCCCCTGCACCAGTAGTGTCCACAACCTCACCTTTTTCAATTATAGGAACAGAGTGATGGATTGTTTTAATCTCATCATAAGCACAATAAATTGATTCGCAGCCATTTGTAATTACTACACACTTTCCTGGTTTTTCTTGCATTAATTGTCTCACTAATTTTTCTACATCGTCATCCCCATACATCACATTTGCGAGAACCTTAAATTCCCTCAAGTTTCCAAACAGTATGTCACTACAGTGAACATATTTCACCACATCTTTTGCTTGATTTTGTATTATGTAGGGAGCACAGACGTTAAAAGCTAATTTTTTTCCTTGGTCTGTGCAATATTTTAAAAGTTGGGAGGATGTTCCTGTTTCATGGGATAAGAAGAATGCTTCCACATATATTAAACCTGTTGAGTCTAAGAATTCTTTGTTAGAATCGAGATTTTTTGTGGAGTAGTGTGCAGCCGCTCCAATATTTCCAACCAATGATCGGTTTTGTTTGTTGACTAGAGATATTATCAAACCAGTGGGATGACTTGTTAGTTCATATCTGAAATTATAAATTTTAATTAACCATTTTAAACACAAACAGATGTGTTAACTATTAATTATATATTATACCAATTCGTTCTTCATGGTTTTTCAATTATTTTAGCCCATTTATTAATAACAAATTCGACAAATCCACATTAATTGTAGTATCAGAACTTGCACTCAAAAGAGTGCCCAAACCTCTCATCCCTAGAGCCCACATAACAGATCATGTGTTCATAATCTCTCTAAAGATTCAACAATGTTAAAAATACTTAAATTAAAAATAATCTCCAATTCTTTAGTCCTGAATAAAGCAGAATTGGATTTGCCAATTCAATAGTTATCCTCCAAAGAGAACAGTATATTAATAAAAAGAACACTTTAATTGTATCAGAAAATTGTACTTCCTTAAAGAGCCCTATTTTAAACCCAAAACCGTTTAGATTTTGATAAATTAAAAATTGTCAATCAGAATTTATTTGTTTATTTATTTATTTATTCAGGATCAAACAGGCTAAAAGCCCAATACAATAAAATATAATATTTGCTCTTTCGCTAGTTTTTTTCAAGATAAACGAGTCGCAATCGAGTAATGATCTATGATCAAAATTAAAAATTAAATACTGTTAATGACAATTATGAGATTTGGTCTTCCTCAATTCTTAAATCCCATGTTAACAGGCACTTGCCAGTCTCTTTCAAAAATGCTGCTAAAAGCAAAACTAATTGAGGAAAATATATACATATGTATATAATTATTGAAACATAGTAAGCGTTATTTTAATTTTTACTTATTATTTCATGTTTCATCAAGAGATGAGTGAGAAAGTTATTCAATAAATATTCGTTGCTTTAATTCAATATGTGCTAGAAATTATTTTTTGATCTAAAGAACTACCAAAAACCTCAAAATATGAATCCTACTAAATTTGTATTATTACCTTGTTTCAATTCCTGATTTTTCTACTAAATCAGTTAGAAGTTTTCCATTTGCATCATCTCCAATTGCTCCAAACATTACCAAATTATGCTCACCCCGTAAAAGCCATTTCATTATTCGTAATGTGTTCTGAGCACATCCTCCTGGATTATAAGACAATTCGTACCTTAAATTAAAACACTATTAAGACAATAATTCATATAAGAACATAAGTAATAAAAAATATATACGTTTTTATTTTGTGATAATACTGTTTATTATAGTTTTTATCAATGGCCATTATAACTGAAATAATAGGTTATACCGTTAATCATCAATAATAAATTTCAGTCAAAGCATTCAATTGTTTCTGGCTGAGCCGTAAACATTTAGATATAGATAAGTTGTGTTAAATCATGATATTTTAATCTATGGTTTGGCAATTTCCCACATTAAGGGGACATAGAGGGTACAGTAATTCAACAAACGCAAGAATTAATTAATGCATTAATAATAATAATAATAATGTTTATTGGTGCACATAACAGAGTTTTACAAGTCAAAAGAAAAATATAATGATTAGTAAATCATTGCCAAAATTGCCCTATAATTAATAAACTTACGATTATTAATTAACATCCATTTATTTACATACCTATTTTTAATGTCTTTAAATAAGCTTTCCACTTCCTCAGATGTAACCTCTTTGGCATCGTCTTCATTAAGGTTATGTTTACGTAGTAATTCAATGTCATCAATTTGAACTATGTAATCCAGCAAGGGATTACCGAAACCACATACAATCACCATCTTTCTTCAAATTTTTACACTGGTAAAATTATTTTATACACTCTGGTTAAAGTTTTGGGGTTGTATAATCAATACTGTCCTTGCTTGCCACCTGTAACACCTCAAACTAACCTAGAAAATGTAATGGCAATATTATTGCAATTTATCATATACCTATGAACTGTTTAATGTATTCAAGTGCCTTAACATGTAATAATTTCCAACTCTTAGGAAACCAATATGAAATCAAATATTTATGAAATATTATAATTTTCTTAATAATTTAATAATTGTTAAAGTGAATTATTTATATTTTATGATAGTAGAAATGTTTGTGGTACAACTGGACTAATTTAAAATTAAAATTTGAGCAATTATTGGACTTCTATTTAATTTTCATTTAGTGAATTACAAATATTTAAATATATTATTAATGTCTAATTGATAAAAAAAAATTATCAACATGAATCAATCTTATAAAATGTATTAATTGTTTACTATTTTTACATCATTTTTAATTTTCAGATAAAATGAGTCAAGTAGATAGTAATCTGATGGTACATCAGCTGCCGTCTGATTGTTACCCACCTACTGATAGTGATGATGAATCATTCGTGGTGTTGGAAAGATCCCTAGCGCCCGACTTAGCGGAGGAACAAGAAAGAAGAAACGTGATTTTGCTCTCACCTGAAGTCATCGATCAATCAATTGAGGTTGCGTCAGATATGTTGTCGTATGTAACATCTCTTTCGCCAACTCCGAATGTACCTCAAATGCACAGCCCTAAGATGTCAGCCAGCATCACCACCATTTCATCAGATTTAAGCCAGGACGAGATTCAACTAAAAGTTGTATCTCTTATTCAAGAAAATACTGATTTAAAAAGTATGTTATTTTAAATTCGATTTATTATTATGTCAAACAAATAAAATATTTATTTTAAATTGTTCAACAAGCTTAATTGGTATATTCTGAAGTAAAGAGTATTTATGTAAAATTACTTGGTACATAAAATGTAAATATAAATTAAATATATGTAATTAATTTTTAGATACGCTGCTTCAAAATAATTTGGTTATGAAAAACCAGAAAGAAACACTAATTCGCTGGAAGGAGGATGTTGAAAAAGTCCAGGAATCTCACAAGAAAAAATTTACAGAAGCAAAAGAATATATTAAAGAGGTGAGTCTACATTATTATTATAGATATACACTAATGTAGGGACTGCGGTGGCATAGTGGGTATAGTGGCTGCTCGTGGGCCACAGGTTGTTGGTTCGAATCCCAACCGGGCGTAGGATGAATTCACCGTGTGCGAATTCATAGATGTGTGGGTGCATCTCCCATTTAACCAATTACATTCTTACATATACACTAATGTAGGGACTCTATGAATAAATTTTTATGTTGATGTTGATGGCCAATAGTCATCAGATTAAGGCCAGGCGTTGGCCAAACCCAATAAAAGAAAATACAGTAATGTGTATACAGGGTGCCCCGTTAATGTGGGAAAATAGCTGAATCTTTGATTCCTGGTGTTTTAACAAAACTTATTTATATCCAAAAGTCCACGGTAAAGTTACATAAAATATTCATTTTGTTTATAACAACTGAGAAAAAGTGTAAAAAACAGTAGTACCACAAATTTTAAAACTAAAATATGTTTTTATTGGAGGACAAAATAAAAATTTTAAAAATACTATCATATTTGAAAAATTATTTCATTGAAACGAAATCTAGTTTTTAGGTTTTTCATGGGATCTTTGTATAATATTATTTAATGGTTCTCTTTTGAAAATTAATTGTTATATGTATTTGTTATTTCTTACAATTATTCATATTTGGGACAAACTGATATCTTATTTGTATTAGGGTTTTAGCAAGAAAATTATTTGGAAACTGTTAGGTGTTAATCAATTAGTTGATTCAGTCATTAATAAGTTAATACTGATTGCTAACTACGCAATAACTCTTAGGTTACTACACAGTTTTTTTACAAATCAATTTTTACAGCTACAACACAGGTCGTAGTGACTATGAATAGTTGTTTGTTTTGGTGAGTTATGTGAAGATAAAATTCATTAATGAATACATTTTTTCAAGATACACAATAATGTTACAGTGTTTCCTTTATCTACTTTCATGACTAATACATTTTTATCTGTTAATTTCTTTTTTAAATTTGATAGTATTCTCTGAATTGTGTGATTGTTTGCGATTTTGTTATTTGTTAATAATCAATCATTGTCAGAATTTATATTCTTACCAATACCTACTAATTCTAATTGTATAATTCACTATTCCGTGGTGAAACCGAAGGATTGTGATGAACGTATACAGACGTTTTTACATTAATATTTATTTTGCCTGATCTACGGATCCCGCTGGAAAGTGGACTTAAGGGTGACTTACCCTTAATGTTCCCGGGGTATATGTGGGTGTGGGTGTCTCGGTAGGCAGTCTCAGCTTGTCCCGCTTAGAGTTGAATTTGATTGTAGAGGTTTTTGCGCGCACGATCTCTTCACTGTCGCTTCTAATACACATCTCTGGACTCGTCAGTCGCGCAGCGCCTGTCACCCCTTACTCGCGCACTTTCCAAGCGCGCGAACATTTAAATATTCAAATATCAAACAAGTACGCGACTTAACATTTGATCCTTCTCCCGGGAATTAAAACAAAACCGAACACTAATACTGATAAATGGTGATGTGGCCATCATAGTACTTTCCCTATATATTACGCGAAAACTATGAGGTTTACGCAAAAAGGCTATTCCTAATAATTTATTCAGTTTTAAATTCTCTACAATTATTTGTTATATAAGTTTTACGTAACTGCAATAGTTTATTAGTAATTTTCAAGAAATGTCAAAATTTTCAATTTTAATTTTTTTTCTCGAAAGTTAAGAATTTTATAAAAAATATGTTTTAATAAAACTTGTTCAGTTTTTCATTCCCTTTAACTTTTGTTTGAACCATTTTTTTTAATTTTTCATATTTAGAAAAATATTACCAAAAAACCAAAAAACGCCTCGAGTAAACACCCACTTCCGGTTTATGAATGTTTACCAAAAGCTTTTCAGTTCCAGTTTTAAAAGACAAAACCTTAAGTTTGAAGTTTCATCTCGAACAGATAATTCGTTTTTGAGATACAGCACCCACCGACAGCCAGACACACACACACACACAGACACATTTTTTTTTTTCTCCAGAAATTAGTTTTTTGAGCTCAGGGGACCCCAAAACGGATATTTTTCCCTATATTTTACTCGAAAACTAAGAGCTTTACGCAAAAAACTATTCTTAATAATTTGTTCAGTTTCTCATTCCCTTTAACTTTTGTTTGAAAAGTTTTGTAATATTTTTCATATTAAAAAAAAAAATATCGGAAAAAAACAAAAAACGCCTCAAGTAAAACCCCCTTTTCCGGTCTATTAATATTCACCAAAAGCTTTTCAGTTCCAGTTTTTAACGATTAAACCTTAAATTTAAAGTTTCATCTCAATAGGATCTTTCGTTTTTGAGATACAGCGCCCACCGACAGACACAATTTTTTTTTCCAGGGGACCCCAAAACGGATATTTCCGCAAAAAAAAAATTTCAAACAAAAATCACGAAAAAAATACTCCCTCTATACTTAAGACGCCTCGGACCATAGCTCCCATACGATAAAAGCTATCGAAAAAAATCTAAGAGCAAAGTGGTGCATAATTACCATCGCTATGTTTCAAAAATATTTCTAATCATCAGTGGCGTGCCGTGCTCCAGTGGCGTACCAAACTTATGTTTTTTTAAATGGAATGCCCTATTTTTTATTGCAGATTTGGAAAGTGCTCGGAGAGTACTTATTTTTTTATCTAACATGTTATACCCTTCACTTTAGCGGTTTCGCTGTTACAACCCCTTCTTTCAAAATTGCGCCCCATTTTTGAGTTTTTTTTTTGTAGAGAAACTAATTGACGCCGGCGCCTAAATTTTGAATTGAGGTACAGGTTAAGACCTCGTATATTGTTTTTTTTTTTTGGGTAATTTATGGAAAAAAAATAATTTTTGATTGATCTTCGCATGTTGTCATTTTTTTTCGAAAATTTCAAATGGCACCCCCCTAAAAAAATACGGCGTTGTACAGTCAAAACTCTAAATTTTTCATTGGTACAAAAAAAATACACATTGCATAACAAAATTTCGGAGAAAAAAGGAATTTCATCGCAAATGTCAGGAAACGTTTTCCGTTCCCAAGTGTACCATGAGAAAACAAAAACACAAATACGGTCAACATAATAGTATGTATCTATTTATTCAGAGGAGCACAAAAAGGCATGGCAAAACCAAAATGGAATGAGGCATACAAGACTCTTCCTAGATGGTCCGGTACCTGACAGCATGTTGAAGCTGTCTAGACTGAGCAGACTGAAACTAAGAAAAATCACAGGACTAGTCACTGGACACTGTGACCTGAACAAGCACAAACATAGGATGGGCATTGAGAAAAGCCCCCTATGCCGTGGGTGTCTGGAAGAAGAGGAAACTCCCGAACACCTACTGTGCACTTGCGAAGCATACAAACAAGAACGCAAGGCGAAACTCGGGAAGCCCATGCTTCCTGTAGAAGAGCTAAAGAATATCCCCTGGCAGAAACTCCTGGACTTCTTAGAAGATACAGGAGTTCAAAAGGAGTAAAACAGCCAGAGGCGCACAAAAGGACCACGGAGACCGCAGTGCAGGGACGCTAAGCGACACCACCTCGTGAGGATAAAAAAAAAAAAAAAAATCTATTTATTCAGCATGATATGAAAAATGCAGATAAAGAAAATTTAACAACTTAAACTAAATGTTCGAAATGACGACCTTCCTGCTGGAGGCATAACCGCAACTTCGACTCACAGGCTCTAGACACTGCCCTAAGGACTTCTGGTGATATACCGCGGAAAGCCGCGCGGATTCTCTCCCTCATATCCTCGACAGTAGTTGGTACCGTCCTGTAAACCTCGACTTTGATATGGCATCAAAGGAAGAAGTCAAGGGGAGTGAGGTCTGGTGATCTTGGCGGCCACCTCACAGGACCCCCACGACTAATCCAGGAGTCCGGAAACGTTTCATCGAGAAATTCCCGAACGATACGGCTATTATGTGCAGGAGCCCCATCGTGCTGGAAAACTATCTGTCGTAGAGCGGCTAGAGGGACATTTTCCAAGAGATCATCCAAGTCGTCGCGAAGGAACCTCGAATAACTGTTGCCGTTCAGGTGCCCCTCGATGAAATAAGGACCCAAAAGGTGTTCTCCAAGTATGCCTCCCCAAACATTCAGCGACCATCTTTGCTGATGGTTTATCATTCGCATGGCGTGTGGGTTTTCATCGGCGTAATAATGGTAGTTGTGGCGATTGACATGCCCATTTTTATGAAACGTCGCTTCATCAGAAAATAATACGCGCATAAGAAATGATTCCTCCTGCTCAATTTTGTTGATAGCCCACATGCAGAAATCTGGCCTCGCATGAAAATTTGAGGTTGCAATTCTTGGTGCAGTTGAATCTTAAATGGACGGAATTTGTACTTTTGAAGAACACGATGTACGGATCACGTTGAAATATCGTGATTCCTACTAATATCACGGATACTGGTATAAGGATCTTCAATAACTGCCTCCAGAACCTGCAGTTCATTATTTTCGGTAAAAACAGCCTTCTTTCTAACTCTCATTGACCGTTTCACACTTCCCGTAGTAGTAAATCTCTCCAACACTTTTTGAAACGCACGTTCATTTGGATGTGCCCTGTGCGGATATCTCGCTATGACTTATGGCTGCTACTGGCGTCTAATAATTTACTTTGACAATTACCAATCTTTTGTATTCTCATGGCACACTTGGGAACGGAAAACGTTTCCCGACATTTGCGATGAAATTCCTTTTTTCTCCGAAATTTTGTTATGCAATGTGTAATTTTTTTTTGTACCAATGAAAAATTTAGAGTTTTGGCTGTACAACACCGTAATTTTTTTAGGGGGGTGCCATTTGAAATTTTCAAAAAAATGACAACATGCGAAGATCAATCAAAAATTATTTTTTTCCATAAATTACCCAAAAAACAATTATGTGAAGGTATACGAGGTCTTAACCTGTACCTCAATTCAAAATTTAGGCGCCGGCGTCAATTAGTTTCTCTACAAAAAAATCTTAAAAATGGGGCGCAATTTTGAAAGAAGGGGTTATAACAGCGAAACCGCTAAAGTGAAGGGTATAACATGTTGGATACAAAAATAAGTACTCTCCGAGCACTTTCCAAATCTGCAATAAAAAATAGGGCATTCCATTTAAAAAAACATAAGTTTGGTACGCCACTGGAGCACGCCACGCCACTGATGATTAGAAATATTTTTGAAACATAGCGACGGTAATTATGCACCACTTTGCTCTTAGATTTTTTTCGATAGCTTTTATCGACAGTTCAGACGAAGAATTTGTGGCGATGTGTGTAGTTTTGGAAGAAGAAGAAATTGAAATAGAAAAAAAGAAAAAGCGCAAATGGGTGGATACATATGAGTTTGATTTTTGAGACCTTTCCTTTAAATTTGGAAGAAGAAAATTCATTTCATCTTTATATTTCCATTTTTTGGAATGGAATCTGAATTTATTGATTAATAGATCTTCATTCATTTTTAATTAATCAAAAGGGAAACATAAATAAAATAAGTGGACGAGAAATATGTTGCTTTTTGTGTAAAGATTGGAAGGATATGTGGAGATATCTGTCAGAAGAATGAAAAAGAGTGACTGAGGATTGGGTGGATGAATGTAGAAGGGTGATGGAATTATGCCAAATAATTGTTTTATGAGATCTGTTATACTGACACTTACTATATGATAAATTAAAAAGCATATATAACATATCTCCTTGAGAATGACATATAGTCAAAACTAGTCGGGGAAAAATAAAAACAAGTGAAACAAAACCAACAAGCATTTTAATTAATAATCTATCTATTACAAAAATGTTTCACCAAGGGTTAAGTAAGAAATTAATTCATCTTGTTTATAAACTAGACTAAACTCGGGAATCTATGGTTTTGACATTTTTCCACATTAACATGACATGCTGTAAATTTTTAAACTTATTATTTATTTTTTTTTCAGTTGCAGAAAGAAAATTCTCGTTTAATTAGTTCACTCAAACAACAGCCTGGTAGTTTTGTTGCTGTGCCAGATGTAGCATTGGAGGAAAAAATTAAGGAACAAGAAGAAACGATTAAGAAACTGAACACAGAATTGGAACAGAAAGAAGAGGCATTAAAAGAGATGACCGTTAAGTTCAGCAATGTTCAAGAAGAGGTAAATATTGTGTTATTTTGGGTATAATAATGCTTTGATAACAAAGAAATAATGATTTCTCTATTAACACATTGACTGCCACAGCACTCTTAAGGATTCGGGTCCCAGAAGCCTAATTATTTAAATCTTTCGATTTTTGAATGCACATCCTACAGTTGTATTTTTAGAATGTGTTAATGAAATGAAAATGAAAAGATAATTTTTCATTTAGGCCCATCTTAATTTTTTCTTGTTTTCCTAAAGGCCAACTATTCATATTATTATTGTTATTCTAAGACCTTTGTCGTAGCTGTACAAAATCGGTCTGTAAGAAGGCTATGAGATAACTCTTAGTTGGCATCTTGGCAACCTACGAGTTATTTCGTAGTTGGCAGTCAATGTTTTAAGGCCAATTAGAAAAATAAATAATCTACTTTTAATTACATTATATGATCTAAACAAATAATCAAATGGTCAATTACACAAATCAAATAATCCATCAATCAAATTATTAATTATTTTCAGGTAATAATAAAATAATTAATTAATCAATTATATTTACACAACCCAAGTGGGTATCATGTATTTATTTGCTTTTATTTAAAAACTTTGAAGATTGTGTAAAAAGATTATTTTAAATAATTGAAACAAAATGATTTTGTGGGTATCATATTCAAAAATATTATTTTGAAGTTATTATTGTATTAATTTTATTGGGTTTCAACTAAGAACTTGCTTAACAAAACATAAAATGCTTCAAAAAATATTTTTTGCTCTTGACAATTAAGATATATGAAAAATTTTATACAGGGTGATGAAAAACCTTTGGTGCGGTATCTCGCTTATTTTTTATCCGAAATTGTTTACAATTTTATATTCAGGAAAAAAATCTCCTTGCGAATCAATACAAAATATATACATATACGGTGCAATTTGAAAAAAAAAGTTGACTGTCTTTTCAAAACTGGAAACAAGAAAAAAATATTAGTTCAGTTCATATTAAAGTCCTTTAAAAATGATTTAATTTGATGTTTTATTTATTAAAATCGGATCAAAAATAAGCAAGATACAGCACCAAAGGTTTTTTGTTAGTTACCCTGTACATATAACGTTTTTTAAGTTTCATATTATTATATTCATTTTCCTGATATTTGTTTCGATCAGAGACAATTATTTGCAAAGGAAGTGTTTTAATTTAAAATTACCCAATGTTATAATTTCATTTTATCAAGAGTACAGTGAACAAATTATACAGTAGATAATAGTATTTTTAATTAATATATACATATTTTAGCTGAAGAAAAAATTATCTGAACAGGAACTTCTATTTGACAAGAAGGAAGAGACTCTTTTGGAACAGATCACAAGTTTAAAAGTGCTAAACGAAGGGCTGATGTCAAAGTTAGGGACTGCAGAAGATTCAGAGAAGTTGAAGAGTCAATTAATGGCAGCACAAGTGGCCCTAACCGATTTGAAGCAAGCCAAAAAGGCCACTGATGCTGAAATCAAAGCCAAACATAACGAGATTTGTAAACTGGAATCACTATTACTGAAGATGAATGAAAATGCTGAACGCACAGAAGTCTTAGAACAGCAGGTATTTAAAACTTACATTCTAATTATTACAAAAATTTACATTATTTTTATTTATAAATAAATAATTCTAAATTATAATTAAGAATAACTACAAGGTGACCAAAAAGAAAGTTTATATTTCTTTACCTTCTTGGGTGAACCAAAAACGTATCGACCAAGATTCATAAAGAATGGCAGAAGACGTTGATAGTGTTAATCAGTCTGTTCGTAATGGATCCAAACCTTTCAATTCGTAAGCGCGCAAACCTAGAGCTGTACCTGTATTTAAAGGAAAATATCCATCACGAAATAACAGCCATTATAGAGTCCACTTATCGAGCCATCATAAAAAAATTTAGTTCAAATAAATTAGTGCGTTGACCACGAAGACGATATTATTTTTAAGAAATAACTTTCTAAATTGTATAGTTTAATAAATAATAAACACATTTTTGATAGGTGGCGTCTTTTTTTTAATATAATATAAAATTTCTTTTGGGACACTTTACATTATTGAGTTTATTAACTCTTAACCTAAAGAATATGTTAAATTTATTTTTGTAGTTACTGGTATATAAAGCGGATTTTGAAGCAGAACGTGAGTGCAAGAATAAAGCAATAATTGATAAGAACCAATTAATGGAAGATCTGCATAACATGCAAAGACGCAGCGACGAGCTTCTGAGAGAAGTCGAAACACTTAGATTAAAATGCACTTTTGTGGAAGTCAATGGCACCAATGCATCCGCTCCCCCTTCGGCAGGACCCCAGAGACAGCCTGCGTCTGTAAGTATAAACAAGTTAGCTTGGTACTGGTGAATCGGTAGGCAATTCTGTTTCTTTTAGACACCATCACCCCCACTATCGACGTATATTTGTCCTCTGTGCATGGCGAGGTACAGATCCTTGCGCGCTCTTGAGGAACACGTTGAGAGTTGTATCAGTAACAGCGGGAATTGATGTGAGCTTAACGAGTGTAAATATTTTGGTTGGGGTTTTGGATTCTATCAAGTAACACGGAACACTTAAAATAATTTTCTGCAATAGAAATTTTTTTATAATAGTATTGTTGAAATTAAAAATGTTTATGATCAGAAATTTATTTTTGGTGTAATACTTTTATTAAGCATTTTTTTAATGTATAAAAAGTAGTGTTATATTTCAGCACAATTTGCTGACTAAATTAGGTTTTTATATGTGTGTTGTGGGCTCTATTAATTACGCTTCTGGGACTATGTATTCTGGTTTATAATTTACATATTTTAAACCGTTGGTTGTTAGAAACTTCTATAGTATTTTAATTTATCTGATGTTTGAGATATTTATTATTGAACATTAATTTTACACTTTTAAGTGTATTGTTTTTAGTAAAAGTAAGTAAGTAAAGTTTTTTGCATTTATTAATGATAGAGGCATTTACTTCATGGTGCATCTTGATTAACATGGGATTGAAAACACAGTGACTTTGTTTTATCTTTATACATATTTTATAACTTTTACAGTGACTATAGTTTTCACTATCAATAATGACTAGCTCATAGTTCTCACGATATCCATTTTATTTAACACTACATGGTAGTGATAATAACCATCAGACATATAATTATGAATAAATGGCTTTTGGTATGTTTTCACACGAAGTAATTTAGATTTGGGTGTTTTTTTGTAGTTAATGATAATAAATTAATAATTGCCTTAACAGCATTAACATTTATATATTTTACTGCTATTAATATTATTATCCTAATATTAATAAACTTCTATCCATTTCTATTCTTTAATATTTTAAACATTGTGAAAGTCGTAAGATTTTTCTGAAGAGCAAATGATATTTTAAAATCATCATTCAAAATCAAATTCATTAACACAGTAATATTAATAATAACAATAACTTTATTTATGGAAAATCCATTAAATTAAAAAATAAATAGAGGCGCACCAATAAAAATTGAAAATACTTCTAATTAATTTATGATAGAGAAAATATCACTCAATGTATAGAAAAGTTTGTGTTCGACATTTCTTAAAAATTTGTTTTGTACACTTTAATATGTTGAAATAAAACAACACAGTTGGGAGGGTTTCACTTTATTGTAACATACAATAAAGTGAAACCCTCCCAACTGTGTTGTTTTATTTCAATATATTATGGAGTTTCATCATGTATCCGCCTTGTCAATTCAATAACTTTAATATGTTTTATGTTATATTAGGATATAGCAACCACACAACATACTCTAATAAGTTATGCAAAAAAAAAAACAATGTTTTAAGACATTTGACATTTAGTTCTCTACATAAATGATACAACAACCCTACATTTTTAAAGCTTTGTAAATGTTTGTTGTAATTTGAGACTCAAATGATGGCTTTATATCAAAGATAACCTCTAATTCCCTAAATTCAATAACTCTTTTTAAACTCCGTCTATCTAATGAATAGTGTAAGCAATTTTATTTTTGCATTGATAAATACATTTGCCTATATTTACTCCACTTGGTTAATTTTATCAAATTATTTTGTAAAATATGGTGATCACAACTATCAGAAATAACTATAAAAATCTTAAAATCACTTGCGTGTGTGTATCCATAATTTACACTGAAAAAAAATTATATAGTAAATAAAATAAAAAGTATTGGACCACAATGAGATCTCTGAGGTAACGTTTATTGTCTTAGGACTCCAGCCAATTTTCAATAAGGATCTGAACCGCACTTTAAGCAATTTTAATAATTAAATATCGTGACATTGTTCTTTAACTATATGAACAAATAGCTATTCCACTTTAATACTCAATAATATTATTTGCGCATTAACAATTGTGGTATATGCATTGGTTTCATTTGTTTTAATACTTGTTTTACTTTTAGACAATAGTTCAGTATTATCTTGTGTATATAAAAACTAATTTGTGTTGTTTGTACTTCTAATACATTTGTCATACTACTAATTCTAATTCAAATTGTTTCACAGCTATAGTTTCTTAAGAAATAGGAGTTGATGCTGTGCTACTTCTTTCTTGAGGTATTGCACTTACTGTAGTTATCTCATTTGAATTAATAATTAGTGTTATTTTGAGCCAAAGATAAATTTGATGATGAATTAGTGTTTATTGTTGTTTGTAAGCACGTGACAGATAAGCCTATTTCTTCTACATTTATTTTTAAACCTACTTTAGTTACCTCATTTGATTTTATATTGGATTTGTTTTGACATTATGATTCACATTTAAGATTAGCTGATACAGAGTTTGTTTTTTGAGATTACGAAAACAAAACCGAAGAGCTAACTTCAGCTTTTAAACTTGTCTCCTTTTCCAAATCTCTTATTAATTGTTCTTGGGATGTAGAAGAAATTATAGCTTGTTCTTGTGTTACATTATTAGATGTTAAACTTTCTTGTTTAGTAGTTGTTATTGTAATCGCTTCTTTAATGGTATTTTGTGAGAACATAATGGAGGAGTTTACCTCTTAAACCTTTAATTTTAGTCTCTTTAGTATGCATTATTATTAGTTTTGATACTTCAGTGTTATGGACACCTGTATAGTCTAACAATCTCGGGCTGGCCAGTTGCGCTGTGGCAAATGGGCGGACGTGGGGTAGGAGAAAGGGCATCGGTATAATACGGAGCGCGTTCATGCGTTTGGGACATTCATTGACAAAATTATCATGGAGTTTAAAATAGTAAGGTGACAGGACGCGTGCTGATAATAAACCGCCCGACTTTTGTTTTCGATTGTACTCGGAAAAATGTATGTGCCTCTCGCTTAGATTCATATATCACTCTCTGCGCGGCCTGCCTCCTTGTTGGCCAGGCTAGACCCTATAGTTATTGATTGCCTTTGTAGAGGAGAATCTAATTGAAGTAGTACTAAACTCTGATGATACATGAGTAATTGTTTCCATTAGCTGTTCTTGTAATATGGAAATTGTTGTCTGTATATTATATTGTTCTTGTTTCATTGTTACAGTTATAATTGTAGTTATCTCTCTTCTGATTTAGAAATTGTTTAGTTAGAATCATTTTGATTTGATAGATTTGAGTTTCAGTTTCAGAGAATATAGTAGAACTTCAACTTTTACATTTGTCACTTTTTCTGACTCTGTTATGTTATCTGTTTTGATATTTCAGGGTGATCTATAGCAACCGAAGTTGGGTTTTGTGAAAACAAGTAGAGAATCCTACTTCATTGGTATATGTGATCTGTTTTGATATTTCAAAACTGTTGTTATTATATAATTCATGTTTTTGAATACCATTACTAGACAGTAGGCCTTCTTGTTTGATAGTAGTTAACTTGTTCTGGAACTGTTTCACTGGCTGAAGTTGTGTTTTGTGAGAGCGTGATGGAGGAGACTACCTCTTCAACTTTAGTCCCTTAGGTAGTTGTAAAAAATAACTGATAATAGACAAATGTCAAGACTACAAAACAAATCACTTATTGAAACTACATCCCTGGCTAATATCACAACAGAAATTGAATTATGCAAAAGTAATTTGGTATTACAAATAGCACGACTATCAAAGTAACACTAGTTTGAATGTTTTTATTGAAGTTACAATTTAATAGGATTTTTTAACCTATTTAATAAGAGCTCATTGTAATACGAACATTTTTCTAATACCATGCAAAAAGTACGATTTAGGCAACCAGTATCCTAAATGATACCAGTCGGTTTCCAAAATTGTATCTCATAGGATAAATTAAAATTAGTTACATTATTTAACTAGGACAATAATAATAATCAAATCAAATTAAATATATTAACCTCTTATACTTTAAGCATTAGATCATGTTTTCTAAATAAGCATTATAGCAAAGAAAACAGAAGTAATTCGAATTCCTTTATATGTATATGTAAGACGATTACTAATTCTATTTGGTCTGTACATACACCATATTTTCCCATTTCCATTAAAAAAAACACTTAAATATTGGAAATCGTTTATTCTCCGATACAATTTGGTAACAGTGACTTGAAACTTACCAATACGAATTTGGAAACTGCAATGTGATACGATTTAGTAAAAAGATGTACTGCCAAATTTTGAAAGCATACCTTAAAACGTTTTTAGCATGTTTTATAAACACAATAGAAATAAAAAAATATATCATAGTTAAGAAATAAAATCGGTTAAATGGGAAATTAAATGTTGGTTTATGAGACGAATAAAATTGCTTTTCAAGGTTTTCAAAAAAATCATTGGATATTTTGAAAAAAAAATAAAGTGTCAATTTTTTCAAATCAATTTATCTCAGTTATTATGACAGATAGAAAAAAACTGTACAAGATAAAGATGTAGATAATTTTACGCAGATTAATAAAATATACAGGGTGAGTTTTTTTAGATGTTCTCTATGGGGATCTCGGAAACTATAAGAGATAGAGAAACGGTTAAATGGGGAAAGAAGTGTAGATTTACGAGATGAATAAAATTACACTTTCAAAGTTTTCAAAAAAGTCAAGGGTAACTAGATATTTTGAAAAAAGTAAAAAGTGTCAATTTTTTCAAATTAATATATTACAATATTGCTATAATTATAAACAACTGCAATTGTTTTACTTTCACCTTTTTCATGGCTACCCATTTTTTTATTTTTAATAAAATTTAAAATGACTATAACTCACTTATTTTTAGAAATAACTATGCCGTATGCCATGTTGGATTAAAGAGTAAAAAATTACCATTTGAATGAGGTCATAGCCAACTATGGTTTCCATTTAAAAAAAAAAATGTAAGTTTGCGTCATATCTCATAAAATTATCTTAAACTTTGTCATTTACAGTTTTTTTCTATCTATTATAATAACCGAGATATATTGATTTGAAAAAATTGACTCTTTTTACTTTTTTCAAAATATCTAGTTACCCTTTACTTTTTTGAAAACTTTGAAAGTGGAATTTTATTCATCTCGTAAATCTGCACTTCTTTCCCCATTTAACCGTTTCTCTATCTGTTATAGTTTCCGAGATCCCGATAGAGAACATCGAAAAAAACTCACCCTGTATTTGGGAAAATGTTATCGAGATAAACTTACATTTTTTAATGGAAACCATAGTTGGCTATGACTTTATTCAATATATTATTGTTTTCTATTTAATCCTATATCACATAAATCAAAAAATAGTTAGCCATGAAAAAGATAAAAGTAAAACATTTGCAGATGTTTATTCTATTTACATATTTGGTTCAATTTACTAGTTTATTAAGTGGTTTTGTGATGTTATACCCTGTATATAACACCACCTCAGAAACTGTAGATTTATATTAAATTTAGGCAATTCAAGATGTGTAAACGGGACATAAAATTAAACTTACCTCATTTCTATTTGCTTCTGTTTTTCTGAAGAAAACATTTATTACCTTTTGTCGTCCCTAATTTATCGACTTAATTGAAAGTTAATGTCTTTACCACCAGCGGCATCAAACTGCATCAATTTTTAATTAAAGGGCTAGGTGCAATTTAAGTGATTGATCAGTATACATATGGTAACACAAAGTTCAAAATCTTATATTTATTTTTTCTACTCCTATTGAATTATGTCCCCATTATCATATATTTTTTCGTTAATAATAAAAGCTATAATTTATAAGTATTGGATTATGAATTCATAATTCACTGTTTCTAGCCAATCAGAAACGCGGAATTTCATTATTCAATATGTTGCATCTGTTGATATTGCAAATGTTTTTACAGCCAATTCACACAGCACCGAATCGGGAGCTTTACCGATTTGGTTTTTACCGTGTTTTGTAATTGTGCTTATATTTTAATATGCGTATTTATACGAAACTGCTGTCTTACCGTATACGGTCGCCTGCATTATTGTGTGAACACGAATATTAAAATATATGCGCCACTATAGAACACGGCAAAAAAACGGTGCAGTGTGAACCGGCTATAAAACTGACCGCGATCAAGTCATCTCCGGCGCGCGTCAGTCAACATTATTTTATTTGTTTACGTCAGGTGCAGCTCAAAGTTGTGCAACAAACAGTTCTTCTTTCTACATAAGTGTAGTAAAATTAACATGAAGATAGTGTTAGGAGAATTGTACTCCACTTTTGATAACTTATCGGAAAAATATAAATCATCTTCCCTATTACACTATTCAATGTTACGGAGCACACTTGAAATACGACACAATATTAAACTGAAAACATACGGAAAATTAAGGCCATTTTTCTAACGCAGATCAGATGGCTATCAGGCAAAAATGACAAAAATATTTACTCCAGAAGAAATAAATAATTTCATTACAAACGCCAGTGATCACAAATATGTTGCTATAAAAGTAAGTAAATAATAATAAAAATATACTACTAGGTCTACTGGTAAAACTACCAACAAGAGTCTAACAATGGACATTATTACTCAATCTTTGAATATTACAAATTGTACAAATTTTACAATAAATTGTTTCGCCTCCAGTAACTTCAATAACAATTAGAAAATAATTTAACAAAAAATGTATATTGATGTATATTTGATAAATTATTAATAAAATTCTGAAGTTTATAACTAAAATTATTTAAAAGGAGTAGAAAAAGTATAGTATTTATTATATTCGCGATTATGGCCATTATTCACTCAAATTCTTTGCGCCACTCAGAATTTTCGTGGATAATGGCTATCATAATCGCTCATATAATAATATACTATTTTACAATTCTGGTTTTTTAAATTTTTTTTGTTAGTTGAGTTTCTATTTGGTACCTTCAAATATTTTAATTTTAGCAAATATATCCTCCTGCCATACTCATTGAACTTTTTAACAATTTATTTTTGAAATTCTAAGCCCCTGCTTTGCCTAAAAATCTGCAAAATGTGAAAATAACTTATTTCTTTGTTATCATTGATTTCTGTGGGATCTACATCGTTATGCATGTTATTACATAATAGTAATACTTAATACAAAGTATTAAGTATTATTATTATATTTCTTTGTTAAGAAATCTTCTAATTGAAGTAATCAAACTTCTGAACTCTAACCATTTATTTTTTAAACTCTTAACACAGCAACTATTAAATATAATTTCCTACTTTTCCTAAAAATTTTCAATCATAAAATATATAACTATTTAATCTTTTCCTTACTAACAAATCTTCTAACTGAAGTAAACCTATATTATGTGTTGGAATTAATTCGTAGCGTTTTTTTAGAGAAAAATAACAATTTATTTAAAGAAAGAAAAAAATACATTATTGAAAATACTGCCCATCACTTGCCACTACTTATTCCCATCTTTCGGGTAGTAGACGGATACCGCCCTTGGCAATTTTCCCTGACAAACCATGAGCCATCGATCGGAACAGGTGGTAGTCCGAAGGGGCATATCCGGAGAATACGGCGGGTGGGTTAGGACCCATTTCAGAGTTTCTATATTAATTTTTATTGGTTTTTCGACGTGTGGTCGAGCATTGTCGTGCAGTAAAATGCCTTCGCTCGATTCCGGCCGTTTTTCCTTCAATGCACGACTCAAACGCATCAATTGTAATGTGATGGTTTCGTTGGGTTGTAAGAGCTCATAATAAATCAAACCCTGTTGATCCCACCAAATACAAAGAAGGTGCTTAGACCCATGAATATTAGGTTTTGCCACTGATGATGATGGTTGTCCGGGCTTAACCCATGACTTTCTTAGGATTGTCATAGTGTATTCCCTTTTCATCACTAGTAACAATCCGATGTCAAAAACGCTTTTATACGTCCTTCGGTTTTAATTCATATGGGACCCAATTTGCTTCCTTTTGGATCATTCCCAAAGTTTTAAGGCGTTTTCCTACAGTTGATAAATCAACACTCAAAGATGAAGACAACTCTTCAAGAGCTTGAAATGACTTTTCTTCTAGCAACTCCTGCAATTCAGTATCTTCAAACTTTTTTGGCTGTCCAGATCGTTCCCTGTCTTGCAAATCAAAATCACCCGTCTTAAAATGTAGAAACCACTTTCGACACGTTTGCTCAGCTAGAGCTTGTTCCCCATAAACTTCTTCCAAAATCCAATGACTTTCAGCAGCACTTTTATTCATATGAAAGTAATGGAGTAAAACTCCGCGCAAAAACACTTTATTTGGCACAAATTGTGACATATTCAAATAGTCGTAACTTATTTAAAAGTAGAAATTAATATGTGTCGTAAAAATAACACTTAATAACAGCTGGTTTACGATAAATTTGTTTCTGAAGGTAAAAACAGAATACTGTAATACCCGCACCATCTCTCGTAAAACGCTACGAATTAATTCCAATACCTGATATAAAATGCACAATGCAAATATTTAAATCATATCTGTAAATAAATACCTTTTTCTTGCATATAAGTTAAAAAGATAATAGAAAGGGTAAATCCTAAGTCTGTATTTTTTTCATTTCAGTACTCGTGTCCCCGGTGTTGTTCTGGTTTCAACAACTTCAAAGCCTTGGAAAAGCACATGTACAGATGTATTGATTTAGATTCTTTGCATGTGTTTAAATTATAAAAGTTCAAGGTATTGCAAGAGTTTTCATTTTTGGACAATCTCTAATTTAATTGAGAAAACCAAATATTAAATCAAAATGTAGTTCTTGTTGAAGTTGAGGATTAAATTTTAGATCAACATTGAGTACCAGAAACATTGATTATTAAAACTAATTAACATAAATATTTAATTAAATGAGGATTTATAAAATATTAGAAAACAATTTTTTTGCCTAAAATCTCTTATAAATATGTATGTATACATGTATTGTCAAATGTAATGTAATTTAAATTCCGGCACTGAAAGGTAAAAGGGATTTATAATTTTAAAAAAAATTAAATTGTAGTGTTCACTCTAATGAATTTAATAGATAATGATTTTTATTATATTTAGAGCAATATTAGTAAAATCAAACACTACATAAATAGCAAGTAACAACAAATTAAGAAAGTTAAGCATATTACATTTACAGCAGTGCTAAACAGTATATTCCCAAAAAACCTAAAAAGCTTTTTTACTGGAATGACTGATATACAGGGTCGCTGATATGTATGGAAACGGTTGAATATCTCCTAAAGTAAGAGATATAGCGAAAAATGCTAAGATACAAAAGTTTTAGGGTTTTTTAAAAACTATCAGAATCAAGATAAATTAATTATACAGGATCAGTTAGAAAGTCAGGACGAAACAAACTTGCTTTTTCTTTAATGGAACACCCCGTATATTGTTTCATATTTCAATTCATCTCGAAATTCTACACAAAATTGGTATGGCACATCATAACGCTAAACTTGACCGTTTTAGAGATATCGAACTTTGAAAATCATTTTTTTATAAATTATATAAAAATAGTTAATCAAGTTACTTGTCAAAGGTAAGTATGACTTAGCGTTGTTATGGAGATGAAAATCTCCATAACAACGCTGCGTAATTACAGACAAAAATACTTCTGATTGGATGATTATCGCGCGAAAATGATACGTTTAAGTAAAACGTATATGATTTTCAAAGTTCGATATCTCTTAAACAGTCAAGTTTAGGGTTATGGTGTGCTATACCAATCTTGTGTAGAATTTCGAGATGAATTGAAATATGGAACAATATACTGGGTGTTCCATTAAAGAAAAAGCAAGTTTGTTTCGTCCCGACTTTTTAACTGATCCTGTATACTTAATTTCCATACATATCAGTGACCCTGTATAATTTTTAAATGTACACTTGTAAAGAGATATATGAATAGTGGTAATGTCAGGGTCACCATAAATGTGGTGAAGATTTACGAAAGTAAGGCTGTTCATTTGATAGCACATTTTCCGAAGGTGATCTAGTGTAGACATAATGAAGAGGGAAGGACAAAAAACAAAAAGAATGTATAACGACCAAATTTAGTAGAGTAGATTTGTTATTACCTATTAAAATTAACTGCGGACAATGCTTGACTCTTATATTAGCGAGATTAGTATCGCTTAATGAAATTTACTAACATTGCATCTTGTTTATATCAGCAGCATAAAGGATCCTGGAGAAAAGGGAGCGTCTGTGTTCAAATTACGTAGATAAACAATTACAGTACAAAAGAAAAATGAGACCAAATACAACACTACCTGTTCAAAAGATGTGATAAAATTAAGTGGCTCATTGGCCAATTTTTTTGGAAAAAATAGGACGCTGCAAAAAACCCGAAAGAAAAAGGGTTCTGAAAATGAAATGATCCAAATGTACATTTATATTAGAAACCAAATGCAAATTGTTTTGAATCCCACACTTAAGTGTTTATACACAGAAGTGCCAAAAAAAAATTATACGACGTTACCTGAAAGCTACATAGTGAATAATGAACTTGGAATAAAACACTGTGTTTTATTCCAAGTTTGTTAATGAAATCTTCACTTTTGCAATAAAATTGTTTGAACGGATTTTTTTTCATCTGCGTATTTAGGTTTATTGTTTGTTCACCCCATTTCTAAGGATTTAGAACCAAAATTCGTCCCATAGAATGTTAATTTTTTTAGATATTTTAACTTCTTGTTTATACTGCAGCAATACTAAAATTCTTCTTAATAAAATACTGACACAGTATATGGTTTTAAAAATGTTTGAAGTGATGTGGAGTTTCAACAAGTAACAGCCTCATCAACTATTACTATTTACAATTCTATTACTATTTACAATTCTTCTACTATCATTTTTTATACTTGTGTTCACATTGCCTAATTTTCTGTGTATTATTAACTGGAAATCCTGTAAATTTTTCTTGTTTTGTATTGTTAAAAAGAAAATAATCAAATAACTACAAGTACTAACAATTGAGTATTACACCAACAATCTATTTACAAAATATTTTAAGTATTTTATTGCATTCAGATTATAATTTTTTTTTTTTATAAGTATATGTTTTTTTAAAATATATATTTCATCATTTATTTTAAAACTCCAAACAAGTTTTTTATTCTAAACTTGTATAGCTTTTTTTGAGTTTATTTAACGTAAATTTAAATAAACAACTAACTGTAAAAATACAAAAGTATTAACTAACTAGATTTTTTCTTATTACAGTATTCATGTCCGAGATGTTGCTTTGGTTTCAACAACTACCAAGCCTTGGAAAACCATGTGTACAGGTGTATCGAGCTAGATGCCCTGCCATAAATGAAATCCACATATTATGCATAATTTTATTCGAAAACCTTGTAGTTATATTTTTATCATATTAATGTTGACCTAAACGTTATTATTATTATTGTTACTAACCCAAGTTTATAATTTTATGTAAGAAGCACCCGCACACTTTTCAATATAGTTTGTAGGAGAAAATGTATTTACTTTTTGCAGGTTGTTTCTGAATTTGGGACGTTTTATTCTATTTATTTTATGGAATATATGATAAATGGAATAAAATATTTTTTGTTTGTATGAATAATTTTTTTAGTTTTGTGTTGTAGATTTCATATGGTTAGGAAATTATTTAGTGTGTGTGGTGCAGTGTTTTGTATTCTCTATGTATATACATACATATACGTATTAAAATTAGAACGTGATATATTAATAAAGTTTTAAAATGAGTTAATAAATAGTTTGAAATACTAACTTTATAAATAGAATTTGCAATGTTCTCGATTGGAGCAAAATACATTTAATTTACAGTTTTTTTTTATTTATTTTTTATGGGAAAAATACTGTTGGAGCGTAGCAGTATCTTGATAAGCATTATGGGGACTCTGCAGCAGGGAAATTCATTCATCACTTACTGGTATGCTGAATTTAAACATGGTCGTACAAGCTCCGATAATGCTGAAAGTTCTGGTCGCCCAAAATCGGCAGTTATTCCGGAAAACATAATAAATGTCAACAAAATAGTTTTAAAAGACCGTAAAATGAAGTTGTGTCTGATAGCTGACACCTTGAAGATATCAGAAGGTAGTGTCTACAATTTTATATGAAAATTAGGGCGTGCGCAATTTACTTAGAAGTGGGTGGGATTTCTTGCGGCGGTATGTGGCAATGAATGAAAAGTTGATACACTACTACACGTCTGAATCAAAAAGATAAGACAGCTGAGTGGAAGCAGCCTGTGATAGTCGTCCAAAGCGACCAAAAACTCAAAAGTCGGCTGGCAAGATTTTGGCATCCGTATTTTGGAACGCGCATGGAATTTAGTTTATCGACTGTCTTGAGAAAAGAAGAAAGTTTTATCAATAATGGATATTACAGGATATTATTGGATTGGTTAAATGCAGAAATCAAGAAAAAACAGCTCCACATACAAAAGAAAAAAGTGCTGTTTTACCAGGAACATAGACGAAAACAATGGTTAAATTGAATGAATTACTCTTTAAATTGCTTCCCCCATCCACCGAACTCTCCAGAATTGGCCCCAGCAACTAATGGCTTATTGCAGGCATGACAAAAATGCTCCAGGGAAAGAAATTCCGCTCAAATGAAGTAGTGATTGCCGAAACTGAGGCTTATTTTGAGAGCAAAAACAAATCGTTTTACACAAAGGACCATTGAAAAGTTAGAGGAGAGTTGGAATGAATGTATCACTGTTGAAGGAGAATATGTTGTTAGATAAAGTGGAATTTCTAAATAAAAAAATGTTATTCTTAGACCGAAGACTTCATTGAGTGATATGTAATAAATTCATAAAGCACCAAGGAAATAGTAGTAGTAAGTGTTACTACTAGTGGTGCACGACTGTTGTAATAAAGAAATAATGTTGAAGCGTGTGAATAAACAGTTTAAAATAATTCATCTCTTAATTTCATACCCAATCGATTCACGAAAATCATTACTCTGATATCATATAGGTAATGTGAAAATGCATTATAAATAGGCGAAGAATTGATTTTAAAGTGGAGGACTTAAACATAAATCTAGAAGAATGAGATTTGGATACAAATGGTAAGAAAAGTGTGATACAATACAGACTAAAGGAAGCACTGCAAGAATGCCACGATCCAAATACGTTTTTTTTTATATATCTGTTGCGACACATTACTAACCATTCTGGAAAATTTGCGAAATTTGGAAGAGACAATTCATGAAAAGTTCTAGAAAATTAGAAGAAAATTTCTAG
This sequence comes from Ontholestes murinus, assembly GCA_963969525.1. Classification (NCBI taxonomy): domain Eukaryota; kingdom Metazoa; phylum Arthropoda; class Insecta; order Coleoptera; family Staphylinidae; genus Ontholestes; species Ontholestes murinus. Next base: position 30,176,514 of record OZ018397.1, read on the forward strand.
TTTAAGAATACTAGAAAAAAAAATTTAAAGAATGGAAGAGAAATGGCTAAAAAATTTTGGAGAATGGAAGAAAAGTTTCTGGAAATTTGTAGAAATCTTCAAAAATTGTGATTAATAAACTACTATGTACTATCGGTCGCCACCACCACCCTAGATAAAAATCAAATTTTATCTCTATCGGAAACTACGAGGGATAGTAGGGAAGTAGTACGAAGGCGCCATGAAATGTTTGCGAAATAGGCAAGAGATGGTGCACGATGGTTGAAGTGGATTAATTGGTCGGCAAGGGCAACCATTTTTATAGCAACTGTCAAAATTTCAGACGTCTACTGTCAATAGTTGTTGTTTTGTACAAGCAAGTCGGGCGGTTTTGCAAAAATGGATAAAATCAAATATCGTGCAGTGTTAAAACACTTCTGGATGGCTGGGAAAACGGCCACGGAAATTAGAATTATTTTGCTAGAGGTTCATGGCGGATCTACTCCATCATTTTCGACCATCAGCTTCTGGGTGAGCGAGTTCAAATGTGGCCGCACAAGCACAAGTGGCGAACCACGCTAAAACCGCTACCAACGATGAAATGGTCGACAAGATTCATGATGTCGATTGAAGCTGAAAGAAATAGAAGAGACAACAGGCGTCTCAGAAGAACGCGTTATCCACATCCTATACGAAATTTTGGGAATGAAAATACTTTTGGCGCGATGGGTACCGCGTTTGCTCACACCGGAGCAAAAACAAAAACGGGTGACCGTTTCGGAAGAGTGTCTGACCAGGATTGAACGCAATCCAAGGGATTTCTTCATGCGTTTCGTAAACGTAGATAAGACTTGAACTTGAGCACCGTTTAAAAAAAAATAAAAACAAAAAAACCACATCAATACCGTATTTTTCTTTTCGATTCCGGAAACATCTCAGGACGCTGACGATTAGAGTAGCCCCCGAAACAACAGATGTATGTGTGCAAAGTTACGTCTCGCCGGTATTTAACTTAAGAAGAGAGAACACCCATAATGACGACCGTTCGGGACTGTCGCCGGTCTTTACGAACGAACTTTCAACCAATTCATCATATAGTCCAGACTTAACTCCTTCAGATTATATACCATCTGTTTACAAAACTCAAGGACTTCTTAGAAGGAAAGAAACATTACGTATCTCAACACTGGTGGGATACAAAAACTCGTCACATGTTACGACAAATGCTTATAAGATGAATATGTAGAGAAGTAGTTTAAGGTATGTTCTTTACAAATAAAACATTAATATTTGTTAATACAGGGTTCTGCAACAGTGCGTCGGGCTTTCCTAGCGCCTTTCTCGTAAGAGATAGAAAAAAATGTTTCGTATAAAAATTTATTGAATTAAAAATCCCTATGCCATAAAATTATTTTCAAATATACAGGGTGTCCCAATTTTGCGGTATAACAAAAGCAAACTTTTTTTTATAATGGAACACCCTGTATATTTTTTCATTTTATAATTTGGATAATATTTTATAACTTTAACCTTTTTTTGGTTTTTAATTTCGATATGGCATTTCCGAGTTATTGACGTTTTTCTGAAAAAAATGTAAAAAGCGGAGGTTCACAAAAAAAATTATTCTGATGTTCTATTTAAAATTTAAGAAATTTTCTTTTTCCTATGGTTGGTCATAAGTACTGTTTATGTACCAGTGTTAAAAATTTTCACTTTTGAGGAACCCTGCCTCTGTATCAGACACGCCATTTTCTAAAATTTCAAATTGTCGTACCTCTTTTTTTTAAATGGAATCATATATTTTTTTAAATTTCATATTATTCTGCATCTAATTTCCTACAAAAAATATTAAGCCTATACCTAAAAGTGATATTTTTCAAGATATAAAAAAATTTATATTTCAAACGGTCCTTGAATACGAATTTGTTTTTCAATAGATAGCCATGACTCAAAAAAAAAATGCATCTGTCAATTAAACAATAAGTTTTGTATGTATGGTTGCATTGTATGTTACGATTATAACATGCAATTTTTAAAAAGAATTAATTGATGTGATATATGCTACTGGAGAAAGTGGAATTAATTGTTTGCAAGCCTAAAGAATTTATGCTCCGCGCTACCCAAATAGGCGAAAACAATTATTTTTCTTATTATTCGATTAGATTAGAAAGAAATGCCAAACTTTGCAAATAATAATTTGTCTAAACCCCATAGTTGTTGAGATATTTAATAGTTTTCACAAGAATAACCATTTAATTATACATACTTCTATGTTCCTTAGTTGATAATTCTGAGGCAAAATAACTAACAAAGTGTAAGTAAGTGTCAATATGAGATAAATAGTAACAGATAATACGATTCATTATTTTATTCCAAAGCCGTGAAAGATAACAAAATTATTAATACAAAAGAGAGACGATACTACAGTAAATTATCCATTTTCATTTAGGCACAAATTAATTCGCCGCTGCAAAGACCTTTCCACAATTCGTTGGTGCATATTCATTGGTGGTTCCTTATAAAAAAAATCTCTTTTGAGTATCCCCACAAGAAAACGTCAGGTTTTGTTAGATCCGGAGATCTAGCAGGCCATTTGGTGGGTCCATTCCTACCAATCCACTGGGCAGGTGCTCTGTCTTATTAAAACCACACCCTGTTTCTTGTTAGTTAGAGTATATTAGCTAACGTTCCCGGGTAATTCAATTTGCAAGAAGTGCAAATTCATAGGCCTATTGAGATGGCCCTCGAAAAAATTTGGACCTTCTACATGGTTTCCAAAAATTCCGCCCCAGACATTCAAAGACCGTCGATGCTGATGATCAACTTGTCTCATAACATGCGGATTATCAGTTGAATAATAGTGAAAATTGTGCCTATTGACAGATCCGTTGTTATGGGATGTCGCCTCATCCGTGAATAAAATATATTGGAAAAACGCAAGATCCTCCTGTATTTTTTGTCTTCCCCAGATCAGTATTACTCAGTTCTTGATGTAGCTGAATATGATATGCATGATATCGATTTTTCTTCAGAATGCTTTGTACTGACCTCTCGCTTATGCCAGTTCCTTCACCAATGTCTTTTTGGTTTACGTTGGGATGCTCAGTTGCTGTTAATAGCACTGAAATTTGGTTTTTCTCGTTGATGATAGGCTTTTTTTTTCTTGTTTTTTTTTTGTAATTCACACTTCCCATGTCAATAAATCTATTGAGTAAGTTCCTAAAACATTTCTCCTTCTGATGTCTTCTGCCGGGATAACGTGTGGTGTAATTTCTAGCCACCAATAAACAATTTCCAGCAGCCTCCCTTAATAAAAAAATCGTATCGACTAGTTCGTCCTTTTCGAAATCCATGATGATAATTTGCTGTCTCTTTTACCGCGAAACGGAGAGAATCGCTTTGCAGCAAATATCAGAGAGATTTACATATCGAACTAATTGTTTAATTGACAGATGCATTTTTTCAGTCATAGCTAGCTATTCAAAAACAAATTTGTATTCAAGGACCGTTTGAAATATAATTTTTTTATATCTTGAAAAGTATCACTTTTAGGTATAGGCTTAATATTTTTTGTAGGAAATTAGATGCAGTATAATATGAAATTTAAAAAAATATATGATTCCATTAAAAAAAAAGAGTTACGACAATTTGAAATTTTAGAAAATGGCGTGTCTGTTACAAAGGCAGGGTTCCTCAAAAGTGAAAATTTTTAACACTGGTACATAAACATTACCTATGACCAACCATTGGAAAAAGAAAATTTCTTATTATTACGATTCAAAACCATAAGTAAAAGTTATACCATTAATGTGAAATGGGTGCACATTGTCTTGTGCGTGGGAATCGCCACTCGTAAAACGATAACGTGTGTGGAAAGCATGACATAAATAACTTATCAACCCCTTAGGATACGGGCTGTATATAGTGTGAATATTTTAACTCTCCTATCACTTCCGATCGGAAAGATAGAAATACCACACCGTTAAATTTCTAATTCCTTTTACCTAACCTAGTCAACTTTAAATTGAAAAATATTTAATTTCTAATTAAAAGAAATCAACTACATTTTATTTCAATAAGTGTAACATTCAAATTCAGTTAATGTTTATCATCTGATGTCTTTATATCGCAAACTTGAAAGATAGCCCAAGTGCAAGAAATTATACCAACTCAAATCCTGTGAAAAATAATTATCTACATTGCAAATAGCATTAAATTAATTAATTAATATTAGTTTTTGTATATTTTGTATTATATTCATGTGTATTTTATTAGGAAGAAATCTAAAGTATAATAAATAAATATAATTCAAATTTGAAACATTGAATATAAGTTTATTTTTACTTTTTCGCTAATCTATAAAACACCAATTAAATCAAGAAAAATAGTTTCGAATGTTGAATTGATGGGGCCATTGGCGAAACTCCATTATGCATTTAACTTGATAAACACGGGTATTTAAGAGATTGGCTTTATTATGTAAACAGTTGTAGCAGTGTCTCATAATAAAGCAAAACTCTTTAAACATTCGTGTTTTAATAGGAATAGTAAACATCATCATCACTGTGTGAGCAAATATTTAAATATGTACTTACACATTGTATCTAATAGCCAATTACATATGGAGGGCCATTAACTAGTGAAAGATACGTCCCAATTGCAAAACATTTCTCCCATTAGTAAATTAATTACCTCATAACATTACAAATGCATAATTGACAAATGATATTCTGGTTGATTTGCATTTTTCAGATATACTAAGCGGTATTATTTTCATTTTCTATGAAACTTTTTTAACGTATTGTAATTTTTTCGAATTAAAATTTTAACAGAACGAATTACCAAAGACGATTAAATTAGGGCTAATCAAAACGATTAGAGATTTTTCAAAAGTATAATTTTTTAATTAAAAAGATTCACATCAATCTCTTTATAACTTTAGGCATGTTTACGCAATTAAAAAAAATAGTACTTTCCCTGTATCACCATGAAATCCTCCCAGAGATATCAGAGATATTATTCTTTATAAGTTTATAAATTGAAATTAATTAAAAAAACACAATTAAATTATATAAACAATATAATTGAAAGTCTGTTAAAAAACAGTGTTTTTTTTAAATTTTAAACAATTGTAGACTTGAAAAAAATACACATATAATATAAAAAACAGTTAAAACTTTCAGAGATGGAAAATAATGTATATCTTGTTAAAATACATTTGGAAACTTTCTAATAAATATTTTTTAAATTGTTTCAATGTAGTATGAATTTAAAAAATATTTTTTTTTAATATCACAGTAACAAATTTCTTAAATAAGAAACAAATGATAAAAAAGTAGTTGCATTTTATAGAACATTTAAGAACTTTTAAAGCATAATCCAAATTTAAGTTTAAATATAAATGACCTATATCTAATCTTATCTAATGAATTTATTTTCACAATTAAACCTTGCGAGGGCAAGGTTATGATAATGGTTCTAACGTGCGTGGAAAACACAATGGGCTGCAGAAAAATATTTTGAAAATCAATCATCGTGCATTTTACGTTCCATTCTCAGCTCATAGTCTAAATTTGAAATGAATGAATATTCCAATATGCACACATTTGCTAAATAATTTGATTGATAAGTTAGCAAATAATCGTACAGATGAACATTTTGAAATTATTTTACAAGAAGCTACTGAAATTGCACAAAAACTAAATGCTGAAACAAACTTCTCACCATTAAATACACTTCGTCCAAGAATAAAACCGACACAGTTTCAGTATGAACAACGCGATGAAGTTATATTAGACCGGAAAATCAATTACAAAGTAGAGTTTTTTTTTTAGAATTCTAGATCAGATATTAACTTCCTTAAAAAATAGATTTGAAGAGTTAAAAACTTTAGGCAACGTGTTTGGCTTTCTCTGTACTTCATTATTTAGTAATCCCAAGGAAGAATTGATGAAACATTGTAAAGATTTATATGTGAAACTCAAAGGCGATTCAAGAAATGAAGCTGACATTGGCGGTATTGATTTGTACAATGAAATTAACGCTTTGAAACTACATTTAGAAAATCAGTCTACCGATCCACATACAGTTTTGGAATATCTTTACTCAAATAACTTAATGTCAACTTTTCCAAACACATCAATAGCATTAAGAATATCTACGTTATTGTGTAGCAAAGTGCTAAATAACGATTATATTTATTATTATTATTATATTTCTTACTCTACCAGTTACAATTGCATCTGGAGAGAGATCTTTTTCTAAGTTAAACTTGATTAAGAATTATTTAAGGTCAACTATGCATCAACCAAGACTAAGTAATTTCTCCATTATTTCGATAAAATCGGAAATATTAGATAGTTGAGATACTAGACAAATAATAGCTGATTTCGCAAGTGTAAAAGCAAGGAAAGTTAAATTTTTATAGGTACTTGCCTGTACAATTAAGTTTTATTGTAGACTTTAAAATAAATTGTTTGATTATTACAGCTGTGTTTATACACTCCCATAACTACCTAACCAAATTCAAATTCGGGAAAAATAGGATAGAGGAGGGGCGGCTCTGCCAGTTTCGTACGTGGGCGCTGAAGCGGCTAGCAGCGGGCCTCGACGAAGTCACAGTATGCAGGATCCTGCTCGGGTCCATTATACACTTCTAGTAATAGGAGGACAAGCTCTCTAGCTACCCTAGTCCTTTAATAAAGTTGAGAATTGAGTGATAATGTGTATAGTAGCTTCAGGAGTCTCAGATTATTGTTACGTGTAGTGTCTTTCGAAAAGGTAGATCAGTAATCCAGTCCGCCTTTAGACACCTCAGGCCATTGTCTCTTAGTCTTAGCGCTATACTGTCCATTTCCTCTGTGTGTAAATCCAGGGGAGGAAGAAGCAATGACGCCTCCATTGTTGATGTTGGTGTAGTGCGCATGGTGCTAGTAATTCCCATACATGTTAGACATTGAATGTGCTATAGATTACTTGAGTTTAACCCTAGGCCAACATACAACTGTTGCAAATTTTATGTCCTGTCTTACAATGACAATGTACAACCACATGGTGATCTCCCAACGACTCTCTGACATTACCAGAACGCCATCCCCAAATAGCAGCTTCATTCTGTCCGGTTTCTCTTTGTTGGTGAACAGCATCAACTCCGTTTTAGTTGAATTTGCCGAGAGGGCGTTGTCTATACATTTCTACGCTATATTGAGGGCACTTTGCATTAGTTCAGTTCATCTTCAAAGCGGCATTTAATTTAAATTTAATTTAATCTCAATATTTTCTACAATTCTTCTGCCTTTTTCAAACTACAATATCTATATGATAATTGAATGTTGAAATCTCTTTCCAACCAAACAAGTTGTGTGTAAATAGCTATAATATTGCCATAATCTAAGTATGCAAATAAGTACTGCTTTTTTGTGAATCTAATAAAGAAAGTATATTTTATTTACTACTTGTAAATTATTGTATAATCTATTATTTTTTTATTTACTTATGATTATATTTTTCTTTTGACCTGTGTAAAACTCTGTTATGTGCATCAATAAACATTATTATTATTATTATTATTTAAGAAGATTGTTAAGTCATCTGCATATCTTATGGATGGGAAGCCAAATTCATTTAGTTTCCTTATTAATTCGTCTATCGTGTTCCACAGACGAGGAGATAGCACTCCTCCCTGTGGACAGCCATTGGCCACCCTTGCATTGGAGACTTCGTTTCCTATTGATATTTGAACCGTCCTTTTGCTTAGCATCTGTTTTATCTACTCACTAAATTGAGAGAGCTTGTCCAATGCAGTTGAAAGAACCTTTGCTAAAAGCTCCTCCTCCTCAATATAGGTAATCACACCGTGAAGTGCTGATTGGGTTGAATGTCCTGGTATGTACGCGTGTTGATTTGGGTGAAGAGGATTCGTTTTTAGAATATGGTCCCTGATGTACCGATCGGAAAGCTTCACCAAGGTGTTTATCATAAACGCTGTGAGGCTTATCGGTTCAAACGATTTAGTGTAGCTGTAGTCTTCTTTGTCTGATTTGGTTATAAATACCACCTTGACTTTTCTTCAGTTTTGGGGGACATATCTAAAAATCTATGCATGCCCTAAACCGAGTCACTAGGTGTTGTAGAATAGGTTTCAGTCCTTATATAAGTGAAGCAAGGTAAACTCCATCAATTCCTGGAGACTTAAATTGTGAGGATGTTTGAATAGCCCCGGTTATCTTGGGTCCTGTTATTATGTTGGAGGCTAAGCTCCAATCGTCTTTTGAAGAAGGAGTATGAATCTCCTGCTGGTCTTTATCCCTGTCCTCCATGTTTTTGCAATCAGGAAAATGAATTTTTAAGAGTTTATCCATTGACTCCCAAGAAATTGTCTGAATAACTGCTATCCTTCTTTTCATTATTTCAGACCATAGCTTTGGGACTTTGGAGAAACTTAATTTGTTCACAAAAGTTTCTCCAATATTCCCTGTCATCTATACTTGGAGCTTTTCCTAGTTTTATTTTCTTGATTGCTGGCTTCAGTTCCTCTATTGTTATTTCGTTGTGTCCTCCATTTGTTTCACCTCCAATTTGTTCTTCTTCTCCATTAATTTTTGGTTATTTCGTATTCTTTCCATCTTTCTAATATCTTCTGTTATTATATTTCCGTTTTTGTCTTTTACACTTGCCTGGCTTAGTGTCCTTTTATTCCCCATTTGTTTAATTGCACTGTAAAACATCTATTTGTTTTCTCTGAACGTTTCTTTCAGTTTCTTACCGAAACCGAAGGATTGCTTTTTTGCTGTCTTGATTTTGTGTTCCACTATTTTGTTTGCTATTTTATATCTTCTTTAGTCTTGTTCTTTCCCTGTTTTCATGTAAGTTTTCCAATTCTCTTTTTTTGTTTTTACAAATTGTTTTACTCCTTCTGACCACCACCTGTTTTTCTTCCCCTGTTTGTTTGATGTAGTGATTGTTCTACAGCTTTCTTGTGGTTTCACCTTTTTTATTTGTTTTCTGTTCCTTTTATTTTGTTTGTCTTTTTCTCTATTTTTATTCATTCCTAGTTCCTTTCTTATTCTACTTCGTACTCTTCAAGTTATGTTGTTATGAATTAACTTGTATAAGAAACATAAGTCTATTTTGTGCCTATTTTGCAGAGATAGAAAGTTAAATTCACTTATTAAATAAAGAAAACACTTAACTTTTTTATACCACTTATATTTGAATATAAGTGGTATAATAAAAAAGTTAAGTGTTTTCTTTATTTAATAATCGAAAATGTACCACGAAGTAAACGCCTCCAAAATTCAAGAATTAAATTCACTTAGTAAATCTTGATATGGAACATCGAAACGATAAGTACCATGTTTAACAAAATAAATGTATCTCAAGAATCTCTTTTGCACATTTTCAAGCATATTAATATATTTAGAATAGCAAGGCGACCAGACCACTGAACAGTAACACAGCTTACTTAGTACAAATGTATTAAATAATTTAATGAGTACATTAATGTTCTTGAAAGGTTTACAGTTACGAACTATAAAGCCTAAGAGTTTGTAACAATCAGCAGAAAGTTTAGATACGTGCAAGTTGAATGTAAGTTTACTGTCAAAGGTAATACCCAAATCAGATGTTACATTAGATCTGTCAAGCCGTATGTCTCCTATGGAGTAATCAAATTTAATACAGTTCTGTTTGCGGGTATAGGATGTAACTGAACATTTGCCAATGCTTAATTCTAATTTATTATCTAGACACCAAGTAACAACTTGCTTCCCAGCATCCATGGCCTTAGAAATAATATGTATAAAATTGGTTAAGTTGGTAATCGTAGAGCGCTTCCTCATAAAACCATGTTGATCTTTATTGAGAGTCGTACTGACGTTGATATAAATATAGTTGCTGAGAAGTGATTCAAATACTTTGGACACGTTGCTCAAGATCGAAATTGGTAGATAATTTTCGATTGCAGTGATAACTCACTTTTTGAAGACCGGACAGATACGCGACTCTTTCCATGCATCGGGAAAAATACCGCTACTTAATATAAGATTAAATATAAAACACAAAGGATCATATAACACGTTTGCAGCATCCTTCAAGATCAGGCTGGAACCTAAGTCGATGCCCATAGTTAAATTAGGTTTGAGGCCACTAAGTTGTTTCTTCACATCTGATACACAAAACTTGACATTGGCTAGATGACTGAGTTTGTTCACATTCATATTGGCAGATAATGAGCTTGGAGCAAACGATTTACTAAAATAATTAGCAAAACCATCAACTACATCATTACAGTTGGATAACTCTGTGTCATCTAGTGTCATGACACCTGGAATGCGAGTCGAGGCCTTTTTATGGTTAACATATTGCCAGAGAAGTTGTGGAGAGGTACTGAGGTTCTTCTCAACCTGAGCAAAGTATGCAGATATTTTTTACGAGCTCTGTCCTTCTTTGCAAGTTTAATTATAATTGAGCGGTTAAACCAAGGAGGTTTGTCATACGATTTAGAACTTGCAGGGTATGTAGGTACGTGCCTATCAAACAGTTGGTAAAGCTTCTTATATAATATGTCACAGGCAATGTTTACATCAGGACACGTATAGAGTTCATTCCAGCAATTCGAGAGGTCATTGTAGAGGCCTATAAAATTTGCTTTCCTAAAGTTGTACTTATGGCCAGCTTTAGCAAAATTTTTGAGATTATCAGCACACGCAGTATCAACACAGATATTAAGCTTAGGGTGGTGAGAGTCTTCCTTAACTAAGGGAAAGTTCCAGCGCTCAACACTCTTAACTAAATTAGTTGACGAGATAACTAGATCCAGGATTCTTCCATTATCATTAAAGATGTTGTTATGGTGGGATAAATAGTTGCAATTAATGAAAGCATGCAAAGTCTCCATAGAAGTTGTGTTGTTACCAGCATGATATTCGGGAATGTTGAAGTCACCCATTATGAGTATTTGCTTACCGCGGAACTCATTTTCAATTAATTCAAATACACGAGAGTATTCATTAACTGGAGCATTAGGTTTGATATACACACAGATTAGAACTAGCTGTTTATATTGTAGCTTGAGCTTAACAGCAGTAAGTTGAGTGTAATCAGAATATGGAAAATTACGGTTGATGAGCTCAGAAGAGAACCGCGAATGAACAGCAATTAATACGCCGCCACCAATGGAGCTAGTACGATCATGCCGATAGACATCAAATTCATGCGGGAAGAATTCATAACTGTTAACACCACTGTGCAACCACGTTTAAATTAAAAATTAAATGTCGCAATCATTGTTAAGCAAGCTGTTCTGTACGTCTACAAATTTAGTGTTTAGTCCTCGAACATTTTGATACAGTACATGAATGCTAGGTGAGTGTTGGGTAGAATCTAGTTTTTTTCTTGGACAATTTTTTTGAATATCTTCGGGATGTTATTTACGTATTTAATGAAGAGTTTCTCACCACATGATTCACGTCGTTTAAGTTCGGCCAACGCAATTTTAAATTCCTCACGCTGGAATTTAAGGTTATTATCAAGCTTACTTTTGTTCTTAAGTAACATTGTTGCTTTACAGCGTTGGTCCAGGATGATTTTAATAGGACGTGGCCTGTCACGGACTTTTCCCAATCTGAATACCTTCCTGACAGATACTGAACTATCAAGCGAAAGCAGTAGTGAAGTTACTTTATCAATATCTTTTAGGTTGTCATTAGAGGGATGTTCAGGTAAATTAAATAGAATTACGTTATTTTCCCTCCTTTTGCGGTCATCAATTTCGCTAATGATATTTAGATTTAAGTCCACCTTAGGACCATTTATCTTGTCTTCTAATTGGGTTAGACTATTTTTAAGAGTGAACAATTCGTCTTGTAAGATCCGATTATCATTTTTTAATTTAGTAGTGTCAGATATTAGGGCAGTAAGCTGGATGTTATTCTCAGTTAACCTGTCACATTTAACCGTTAATTGACGGACTCTCTGAGCGCTTTAACCGTATTTACAAAATCAGATAAAATATTGTATCCACTACCAGTGGGTGCTAAGGACAAGGTGTAAGGCAAAATGGAATCATCACAAGTACTACTGGAACTGGCTGCTCTAGTATGCTTGTTGCAGCAGATAACTTCTCCTTCATTGATGCAAATCAAATATTTCAGCAGTTCGGCACAGCTATGATGAAAGACTGAGTTGCATTTATAACATTTAACAAAGTCACTAACTACCTTTTTACATTTTTTACAGTGAGTATCCTGGCCCATTCTTGAGGTGTTTTGATTGCGATTGATAATAGTATTCAATATGAAGTATTAGATACGACTTCGCTAACTAATAATGTTCCACTGATTGATGTTGTGTTATGCAAATGCGTTATCAAAGGCACGGTTTTTAATATATGTACAATCTACATCCCCAGAGATACAATGCTAGATGATCTGGAATTGTTCTTTAATTCCCTGGAATTTTTAATAATTGACCAACCCGTTGTATTAGTAGGTGATTTTAATTTGCCAAATCTCGTTAATACAGATATTTCATGTTCAAAGTGTTTTTCATTTCAATGTTTTTGTAATATACTCGGTCTCACGCAATATAATGCCTGTCCAAATAGAAATAACAAACTACTAGATCTTGTAGTATCAAACCTAAACTTCCCCCTACTAGTTGAGCGTGTCAATACCCCGCTGGTAACTGAAGATGCTCACCATCCACCACTATCCATCACATTTTAACTCGGCGTAACATCGGATCATACTAGATTCCCCTCTAATACTAATAAACGATATAACTTTAAAAGGGCTAACTTTGTTAACTTATACAAGGATCTGAGTGATACTGACTGGACATATTTAAAAAACTGTACCGATGTGAACCTGGCTTTGGATATGTTCTACATGAATCTGTACAAGATATTTGATAAGTCGGTTCCCTTATCCCGAACCCCTCGGTCGACATTTCCCCATGGTTTACTCCTGAAATAAAAAGGAATGTGCATGCTAAAGCATACTATAGACGAAAGTGGCGATTAAGTAAAAATCCAGTTTATAATGATGAATTTAGGAGACAGGTCACTCACAAAACAGCAAATAACGGAAGCATATAAAATATATCTAAGAGCGGTTGAAAATAATATGAAATCAAATCCTGCTGGATTATGGAATTATGCTCACATGAAACAGGGTACTACAAGAATACCGAGCAGATTAACTCACGAAAGTCAAGAGTACTCTACTCCAAAAGATATAGTAGATGGGTTTGCCTCATTGTTTTCTAAAAATTTTAGACCTGCTGGCAATACCACTCTATCTGGGACCCATAGCAATTGTCCATCGTTTACCCTTAATCAAATTTCCGAAAGCAATTTAATAAGTGTTATGGCCCTATTACCCAATAAAACATCTGCTGGGGATGACTCTGTTCCCTCATTCTTAATCAAAGATTGTAGATTTGTTTTTGCTAAGCCGCTTCAGATTATTATAAACCTCGCTATCAGCACATGTACATTTCCCACAAGGTGGAAATTGGCAAAGATTAGTCCTGTATTTAAAAAGGGCGAGAAACATCGTCTAGAAAATTATCGTCCGATTGCGTTGTTAAGTAATTTTTCCAAAATATTCGAACAGATAATCCACTCTACAATTCTTAAGAATGTATCCTCATTCATATCCTCCAACCAACATGGATTCATGCCTGGTAGATCGACAACAACCAATCTGACTTCATTTACTCAGTATGTGTCTGAAGTTATAGATAAGAAAGGCCAAGTGGATGTAGTATACACGGATTTTTCGCGAGCCTTTGATACCCTGGACCATGAGATAATTCTAATGAAACTTGCTGACCTTGGGGCCGCGCCGAGTCTACTACAAATAATGAAATCTTACTTATCTAATCGTTTAGCATATGTCGCCTATAATGGTTACCATTCCTACAAATTCTTAATGGTTCTGGTGTCCCGCAGGTTTCGAATCTGGGGCCGCTACTTTTTGTTATTTTTATAAATTCCCTTCTAAATTCCCTAACCTGCCAAGTTTTGGCCTACGCAGATGATGTTGTGTCTCTACAGAATAATATTAATATATTTGTCAATTTCACGGAAATCCAATGTTCTCCCGACGATATACGCAATTAATAACTTGCAACTCACAACCTGTACCGAGATTAAGGATCTAGGCATTTTATTCACCATTGACTTAAATTTTACTAGTCATATTAGCAACATCGCAATGTCTGCATCAAGAATGTTAGGATTTATTATGCGTACTTGTGCGCCCTTCAGTGACATCGACCTAATAAAATCTTTATATTTTGCATATTTTATTATGTTTTTATATGTCCTATATTTATTTCGGGTGTGATATTACTTTGTTTTTATTTAAAAACAATCGAATTATATTTTATTATTATACAGGGTGACTGACGAAAAACCTTTGGTGCTGTATCTCGCTTATTTTTTATCCGATTTTAATAAATAAAACATCAAATTAAACCATTTTTAAAAGACATTAATAGGATCTGAACTGTTATTTTTTCTCGCGCCCAGTTTTTGACAAAATACGATCAACATTTTTTTTTTAAATTGCACTGTATATATATTTTTATTGATTCGCAATGAGATTTTTTTTCTGAATATAAAATTGTAGACAAATTTATCCATACATCAAACTTAAGTCGAGAAATTGAGGATTAAAAAAATAAATAAAAAGTCAAGTATCCATTGTAAACAATATACAGACCCTATTTTAAATGTCAAAAGTGACTGTGACAGCCATTGATATAATACTGCAACGATTTTTAATAATTTCATAATTAAAATGTTGCAATATTTCAAACACTGTACTAGAATTTTGTGCTTCTACAGAAATCGTTTTTCAGTTTTTGAAATCTTGCAACATTTTTATTATGAAATTTTTAAAAATCCTTGCAGTATTGTACCAATGACTGACACTGTCACTTTTGACATTTGGAATAGGCTCTGTATATTGTTTACTATTGGTATTTGATTTTTAATTTTTTTTAATACTCAATTTCTCGACTTTGGTTTGATGAATGGATAAAATCGTTTACAAATTTAGATTTAGAAAAAAATCTCCTTGCGGATCAGTACAAAATATATATACAGTGCAATTTGAAAAAAAAAGTTGATCGTCTTTTGTCAAAAACTGGATGCAAGAAAAAATATCAGTACAGTTCATATTAAAGTCTTTTAAAAATCATTTAATTTGATGTTTTATTTATTCAAATCGGATCAAAAATAAGCGAGATACAGCACCAAAGGTTTTTTGTCAGTCACCCTGTATAAATAGTCCTTTTTATATATATTATATTTTTTGATGTTGATTACTTTGTATTTAAGGAATGAAAAAATATTTAAGTTTTTTTCTTTTTTAAAATTACCCCCCTAAGCCAGTTGGATGGAAGCGCCCCTGCTTAGAACGAACTATTTTTACGTTGTATGCGCCGTTAGAGCTTACATTTATTAAAAATTATTTAAAAACATTTAAAATATTTCTAATTTTATTATTGTTACACCACTTTTTTAATATAATACTGCCAACTTAAAAATATAAATAAATTACAATTTTGAATTATTGTTAAGTATTTTAATTTTTAATTGTTATCCTAGAAAAGATTATTATTATCGACATTATAATTGCAGACTTTTTTTATTGTAAATTCAATTAATTAACCTAAATATTATTTCTTTCATTAATGCAGTAAAATACATAAGTCTGGCAACGCCGCCAAGCAGCTGGCTTCTGTCCTTGACGTTGTTGACGGTTGGGAGGTCGCATCCATACGCATCGCGCCATAAACAGAAGCCAACGACGCATCTATATAGAAAGTTTAAGACGCCAATTTCACAAACATGTTATATTACACACTGCATTTCTACAGGAATGAACGATAAACACACAGAAAACGCCGCAACTCCAAAACGGTACCCGAAAGTGCGAAACCACGTAGGCGGTGAGGTCATTAAGAGGGCACTGACATTGTCCACCATCCACCAAAATCATGTACGGATTTAACGAGCAAACTTACCTCCACGGCATGGATAATGATAGTGGGTACGTCTCTCATAATCACGAATCGAATTCAGAGAGTTTCCAAGAGAAAATCCTCGTCGAAAACCCTATTTATGTTAGCGAAGATACACTCTTGGAAGAACCGAAAAGTCAAAATAATCCAGAGGTTACAGAAACTATGTACGAGGAATTTACTAATGTATACTACTTGAATTCTATATTGGATTCTTCAGCAGTGTCTGTGCAAATGAATTTTAGTGGACTACAGGACAGTAGTGCGTCTTCAGTATCTATTTCACCCGAGCTCAAACCTCAAGAACCGATTGTAACTTCAAAGGAACAGTTGAATTTATTTTCTATAAATCATCTTCGTGAACCTGGCTTTTTAAGTAATAACAATTTAAGTGGTGAACCTGGATTTTTACTTGATAATAATTCAAATGGTGAGAATGATCCTAACGTTCCAAACATTTCAAATGAAAATTTTATTAATTATAATAGTACAAACAATTTATCTACTATAGAATATCCTCAAGAAGTTTTATGCTTATCAAATTCTAATGGCCTGAACAATTTAAAAACTTATAATATTACAAACAATTTATCTACTACAGAATATTCTCAGGAAATGTTGTGCTTATCAAATTCCAATTTAAAAACTTCCAAAGAAAATATTTTTAAAACCCTCGAACCTTCAAATTTTTTAAACAAAACGAATATTTTGCAAGAATCAAATTCAAACGTTTTAAATTCTGGCAAGAAAGTATTGCAAACTTCTAACAAAGTGAATATCATGAATAATTCTACAGCTACCAAAAGTAGCACGCCGGTGCGCAAGCGAAAAAGGTCACTCTCTAAAACGCCGCAGAAGCGTATCAAGAGTTTGAACAGTGACTATAGTCCCGATATATTTTCTGACGAAGAAACACCAGTCCGGCCGGTTGAAGTGGAGGTGACGGCACCTATTGCTGAGCGATATATTTTGGAATGTGATAAATGTTTAGTGAAACGGGTCGGCGAATCACTGGGCGGTGTGTTGCCACCTCCTAGTTTTACCTCGTTTGAATTGTCTGTGGGGGAGATGCTGGAGAAGATCAAAGTGAATAGTGCGTATTTCTGGGATAAAGAAAAGGAGGATGATGATGCGAAAGGAAGCTCGTTGCTGGTAAATACGGATCTGCAGGGAATTCAGGATAAGAAGTGGCCGGAGGTATTGGAAGATCGATATCATGGGTTACAGTAAGTACTTTATTTGTTTAATATATAGTTTATTAAAAATTTATGATAATTTTATTATTTTATATGCATTCGTTCAATTTTATTTTTAAATGCCACTGTCTTCATTACATTACCAGTGTCTGTAACAACAAACGTGTGATTTAAAAGAAGAATTTTATGTCTGTGTGTGTATGTATGAATCACTTAAAGTGAAGTGAAGGATTTTCTTTTATAAATACAGAAATTTTTATAGTGTTTTTTTTTTAAACAATAAACAATTATTAAAGATAATAAAACACTAAATTATTTTAGTGGGTGCCTGTATGTTTTAAAGTAAAAGGTGTTCAAGTAACTCAAATTTAATTTTTTCTTGTATTTAGGAAAATTTGATGAAATGCCATTTACCATTTTATTCTTGTCTTGGTCCCATTTTTTGAATTAAGAATGATTAACACGTTGACGCCGGCGTTTTTGTACCCTACAATTATTCATTTAAAATGACAAAATTTGGCTCGCACGCCTATGGTTGTTATGGTTGCTATGGTTGCTATGAAAGTGACTGAAGTTCTAGATGCGCGATGAAATTATTTATTGTCACCATGGAAGTAATCAGTGGTGTACCAAAAGAGTAAAAACTCGTGTACCACCGGTGGTACCCGCCGGTGTTAACGTGTTAAAGAAATAACATTAACCAGTTAACTAATTTTGACGAGTCATTGATCGATTTTTGTAAAACACGGAAATTCACACTTTTAAAACCGAGCGACACAGTTGTTAAATGGTTAATATATTTTTTAATTGTGTTAGTTTTTGTCCAGTTAACTGTCTCGCTTCTTTTTGAAAGTATGAATATATGTGTTTCTGTGTGCAAAATTCGCACTTTCAAAATGCAGCTACACATTTAACTGGTTAATAAAAAAAAATGTTAGATTAAAAGTCCAATAGAATTCCAAGAGTTTAATAAGTGCAATAAACATTCCAAAATTTGTTTAATTGTTTAAAATATGGTTTGAAATCATCTTGGAATTTGGTACCTATTCTGACGGCGGCTCTCTTATGTAAATTGATAAGTTGATGTCTGCAAGTTGCATGCCATAAACCATTATTTAATATGTATGTGTTGTAGTATACATTTAACAGAACATTTAGTTGTACTCAGAAAGCATCTGTGGGTCATATATTGATTTTTTTTTATTTACCAGTTGTGAAATCACCTTTAACTTAAAGTTAAGTCTGAAATTAAGTTGAATTCTCAAGAAAATATTTTCCATGCACACGTGCAACTTTTAAGGGTCAATAAAAGTTTAAACATTTTAGAATCATTAAGAAACAACTTTTATATAAATAAAACTATTTAATCACTTTCAAATATATTGTAAAACGCTACAATTGTTTCGCCACACTGTGGCTTCTTCAGGCTGAAGAAGCCACAGTGTGGCGAAACAATTGTAGCGTTTTACAATATATTTGAAAGTGATTAAATAGTTTTATTTATATAAAAGTGAAAATG
Organism: Ontholestes murinus; assembly: GCA_963969525.1. Taxonomy (NCBI): domain Eukaryota; kingdom Metazoa; phylum Arthropoda; class Insecta; order Coleoptera; family Staphylinidae; genus Ontholestes; species Ontholestes murinus. Next base: position 30,195,243 of record OZ018397.1, read on the forward strand.
AACTTTCAACATTTATCAGCCTCATCAATCAATTAATTAAGAAACAATTTGTTAGGAACTTTATAAAATGATAAATAAAACTGTACTTTGTTAATAATATCGGGCGGTATTAAACAGTACAGATTAAAAGTGGTATACAGTTTTGCCTAACTCATATCAATTATACCATCCAAACATTTACCTGTACCTATAATATTGGTATTATCTGTAAATAGTATTTTGTATCCTGTCATATCAGTAGAGTCATTAATGAAAATAATGAATAAAAAGCGACTCCAGAACAGATCCCTGAGGAACACAGTGCAAACATGTCGATAATCAGATTCATTAACATTTTTGTTCCCTAGTTTTTAGGTACAGAGTGACTGACGAAAAACTTTTGGTGTTGTATCTTGCTTATTGTTAAAATCGTTTATAAAAAATTTCAAAATGAACTGAACTGATATTTTTTTCTTGCATCCAGTTTTTGACTAAAGACAATCAATTTTTTTTTCTTCAAATTTTCTGTATATACAGGGTGAGTTTTTTTCGATGTTCTCTATGGGGATCTCGGAAACTATAAGAGATAGAGAAACGGTTAAATGGAGAAAGAAGTGTAGATTTACGAGACGAATAAAACTCAACTTTCAAAGTTTTCAAAAAAGTCAAGGGTAACTAGATATTTTGAATAAAAGTAAAAAGTGTAAATTTTTTCAAATCAATATATCTCGGTTATTATAACAGATAGAAAAAAACTGTAAAGGACAAAGTTTTAGATAATTTTATGTAGATTAATAAAAATTAATCAGAAATTTTTTATCGCCATTATTTTCTGAGATATGATGCAAACTTACATTTTCTTAAATGGAAACCATTGGCCTCATCCAAAAGGTAATTTTTTTCTCTTTAACCTCATATTGGGTTAAAGAGAAAAAAATACGACATAGTTATTTCTAAAAATAAGCGAGTTATAGTTGCAGTTGTTTATAATAATAGCAATATTGTAATTAAACCAATTAAACCATTTAACCGTTTCTCTATCTCTTATAGTTTCCGAGATCCCCACGGAGAACATCGAAAAAACTCACCCTGTATATTTTATATTTATTCGAAAGAAATTTTTTTTCTGAATATAAAAATGCAAACAATTTTATCTATACATTAAATAGAAGTCGAGGAATTTATGAAAAAAATAATAAAAATCAAGTGCCTATAGTAAACAATAAGAATAGCCTATTCTAAATGTCAGAAATGACAGTATTAGTCACTGATACAATATTGCAACGATTTTTAATAAATTAACTATTAAAATTAATTACAAAGGATATATTGACATGCTACATGCTTATTTTGCAAGCGGAAGTAGTGGTACAAGAGCTTTCCGCCTACACAAAAATCGTTTTCCTGATAGAATAATGCCATGTGCCGACAAATTTGTAACATAGCAGTGTTGAACACAATCGTGTTTCATCAGAATGGTTCCAAACCACATAACACACGAATAAATGAATTTTTTTCGATCGAGATATCATATAGGGAAAATGCCGAGAATCTTTTAAAATGTGCAAAATACTCACAGTCCCTGGTATCTGTATAATAGAGTGTCTTATTCCTTGGCAGTTTCCTTTCTAATTCAAGTCCGTGAGACTGTCATGTTAAATGTGAATCTATTTTGAGTCCTAGGAACTGCAACAGTTTTTAGTGAAAGAGTAATTTCCATTGTTTTTTAATTATTTAATTTCAGTCGATTACAGTTGAACCAGGAGATTGCTGTTTCCATGAAAGCTTGTAATTGTACGGTGACGTATTCTGAGGAACTTCCTTTTAAGGATATGCTGGTGTCATCTGCATAAAGAACCCTTGAGGCTGATGGAAAATGTGCAGGGAGGTCATTTATGTACAATAAAAACATTATTGGCCTTTCGCTAGAGGATTCTCAGTTAAAAAGAACGCTCTGTTTTCAAAAAGTGTGATAAAAATTAAATGAACAATTATCGACCCGTAGTCATACTTCAGATTGTGTCAAAAATCGCTGGATCAATTCTGTCTGAACAGATGATCAAAATCTTAAAGACAAATTAGACTATTAGTCCAATTCGTAACCAACCCTGTGGTTGTGTTTGTCTTTAAGATTTTGATCATCTGTTCAGACAGAATTGATCCAGCGATTTTTGACACAATCTGAAGTATGACTACAGGTCGATAATTGTTCATGTAATTTTTATCTCACTTTTTGAAAATCGGCACACACTTTGCTTTTTTTCAGTGCAATTGGAAAGATACAGAGTTATATTTTAAGTTTCAAAATTGTTTCCTGAACCTTCACACATGATACTTATTGAAAGACGAAGTAGTAATATGTTTCAACATTAGATTGCATTATCGCAATCAAGGATCACTATCAAGATATTTTGAGCTATATTTGAAAAAAAATTGTTAAAATCATTGGTGGTTACATTTGTGTTGCCAGTTTCAGTCACATTATGATGTATTTTTGATTTTACTATATTCCAGACCGCATTTGAGGGATTAGATGTTTCTGTTCTTCTATTATACGTTTTTTATAATCTTTCTTAAAGTTGTATTGAGTTTTGTTGTTTCAGTGTTGTATCTGTTGTTAACATCTCTAAGTAAGTGTAATTTGTCTCTCATATTTTTTAGATCAAGGCCAAACCAATTAATATTATTTATATTAATATTTTTGATTTTTACTGGGAACGCAATATCTAAGCACTGGCAATTTTATTTAATAACAAAATCCAGGCTGAGTTTAGATCTACAGAACTATTCATTACATCGGCCCACTCATGGCTATCTAGAATACTAAAAAAAAAAATTTTACTGGATTGCGTGATAGGACGCAAGAGTCTCTTTTTGATTATCTAAGTGGTCCGATACATCTATATTTACTAATTCAGCACTATTAGTGTTACATTCGTTATATACAATTCTAAATATATTATTTACACAATATGACTGCCTTGTAGGCTTAATTGTTGTTTTATATATGTACGCGTCTAATTAGGCTCGTCTCTGCTTGCTTGTACTCGTCTGCGCTTAATGGGCCACTATTCCTTATGGCTTTTCTCTTTAAATTATTGATGAATCGACGACAGTAAGCTGTCACTCTAATCAATTTGCTGAAACTGGAAAATCCATTATAGATTTCAAGTTCCGCGATGCAGCTATTATTAATCGAACATACCTTTTTTTGCTCCGGTAGGTCCGTGAGTAAAGAAAAATCGGAATGGTTTTGATCGTTTATTGATTTAGTTAGCATTTCAGGTCCATGCCACCATAGTTTAGAAATACTTGCATTTTTGGAGGATCTCCGAAAGGACCCCAAGCTCTTGATTTGGAACGAGGTGTTGAGATTGTGATTGCTACCCCAAGCAGATTAATTGATTTCCTTGAAAAGGGAACGACTAATCTGGCAAGGTGTACGTACTTGGTTCTGGATGAGGCTGATCGAATGTTGGATATAGGGTTCGAACCACAGATTCGCAAGATTATTGAACAAATTCGTCCAGATAGGCAGGTTCTAATGTGGTCGGTTACATGGCCAAAACAGGTTCAACAGTTAGCAGTGGAATTCTTAGATGATTATATTCAGATTAACATTGGAAGTTTAGCTTTATCGGCAAATCACAACATCAGGCAGATTGTTGATGTGTGCGTGGAATCTGAGAAAGATAGGAACAATAAAATAATTATATTTGTGGAAACCAAGAAAAAAGTTGATGACACACAGTGGAAAATCTTCAATACTTGTTACAACTGATGTTGCTACCAGAGGCTTAGATGTTGAGGATGTAAAATTTGTTATAAATTATGATTATCCTAATTCGAGCGAGGATTATGTCCATAGACTTGGAAAATAAAAACACTTCACTTTCTTCACAAGCAAAATAAAATCAAGTGTATAAAATAAATCTTCACGTAACTCAAGAACAAATTTCTATATGTCCAACGAATTGGACGCTCTGGTCGGTGCCAGCAGGCAGGTACAGCATATGCTTTCTTCACATTTGGAAATCAAAGACAGACAAAGGACTTGACTGCACGATATTACCAAAACGGTCGTAATAGGTGGAACAGGAATAAGGATAATTCATCTCCGATCTCGAATGGTTCTAATGGTGGACACGTACTAAGATTTGGAACAATAAGATGAATAATGGTAATGATCAGAGGCCGAGGAATAACATGGGTAGCAACATGAGGAATCCTGCTGAGAACAATTTCAGGAATCAAAAGAGTCTATTCCAAAACAATCGTTTCCAATCATCCAACACCTACACTGGAAATAACCAATATCAGAATGGTGGAGGCCAGAGCTATCCTATGAATGGATATGGTCAGCAATATCAACAAAACAGTCATCCCACAAATAACTATGGAAATAATGGGCGCCAATACACCAACCAACGTTACAACCAATATAAACCATATGTACTGAATAAATTAGATAGTTGTCCTGTGATTGTTATTAAAATACACATTAAAATCCCCGCACATACATTGGGTGTATATAATGACTAATGCGATCTAACGTTACACCTACCGTGTCTAGAAAATCAAGTATTGCGATCTACTGCTTGCACTGGGCAAATGCTTTTCGGGCTTCGTCAGTCCATGTGATTGGTTGATTGCCTCGTTTCGTTCCTTTTAGAAATTCGTTCAAGGGTGCTCGCAAAACTGCGACGTTCGGGATAAAACGTCGGTAGTAGTTTATCATCCCGAGCATTTGCCATAGTTTTTTTGTTGTCACTGGAAGCTGTAGCTGCTGTATTACTGCCACTTGTCATCAAGTGGTTTCGTTCCTTCGCCGGACCATGTAGCCCAGGAAAGAGATTTTTTCTACTCCGAATGTACATTTGGCCGGGTTAACTACGATGCCATTTTCGCTTAATCGCTGAAACAGTTGCCGAATGTGTTTGACGCGTTCTTCTTCTGATTTGGATGCCAGCAGAATGTCGTCTATGCAAACGTAGCAGAATCTCGCAGTATTCCGTCCATGAATCGCTGGAAGGTCTGTGCTGCATTGCCCAACCCTAATGTTAAATTAGGGAACTTTAATAACCCGAATGGTATAGTTATGGCGGTCTTTGAGATATCTTCCTCAGCAATCGGGATTTGGTCTATTGTTGAGAAGTATTTTCGTCCGTAGAGCTGTTGTGCGAAATCCTCGATGCGGGGAACAGGGTATTTGTCGGGAATTGCCCTTGCTTTGAGCCCCCGGTAATCTCCGCATGGTCGCCATTCCTGGTTCTTTTTAGGTACCAAATGTAACTGCGAAGTCTACGCACTCTTCGAGGGTCGTGCGACTCCTATCTGGCACATAATTTGGAACTCATTCTTTGTCAATTGCAGTTTTCCGGGCGCAAGTTGTCTCGGTCTACTAGATGTGGGTGGACCGGCGGTCGTCTGAATGTAGTGTGTCGTCTCGTGTCGCGGGGCTGTTGGCAGACCTGCTGGCTTGCTTATGCCGGGAAACTCTCGCAGAATTCGGTGATATTTTCCACTATCATTGATGGTGCTCACTTCTTTTTTGTCGATTGTCGTCAGCTGACCTGCGGTTATGATCGCTTTGGGGTCGCACAATTTCCAATGTCGAATATCAGGTAATAGTTCATAGTAGGACAGGAAATATGCTCTAATGATCGCTTTCTGCACGTCGGCGATTATAAATCTCCACGAAAACTTCCTGTGTAAACCAAGGTCTAGGGTTATAGTACCATATGTGTTGATCACCGTTTGATTTGCAGCAGCTCGATTGGCTTGTCGGGGGTATACGCAGACGTCGGTTCCGGTGTCGACCAGGAACTGTACTTTGGTGGGACGATCGGTGACGTAAAGGCGGCGTGATGTACTTGGCGAGTCGTCTTGGTAGTTTCCACTATTTGCGCGTGCTTTGCTGCTGAATTTATAGTGGAAACAGCATGTTTTGAACGGTCTTTTGGTCTGCGTTGGTAACCGTCTCGTCTCCTGTTCGACTGCGCTTTCTAGGTCGTTGCGGAGGTCCTTGGTTTAACTGTTCTTTTAAGCTGTCCGATTTCGTCTACCAAGGATGTCACGGGTGTCGGTAGTTTCGTTAAACGTCAGCGCGATCGTGTTAATGGCGGCGTCCGCAACCTCGGCTACTTCTTCCAGGATTGCTTTGGTTTGGATGGCTTGAATATAGTTAGGTAGCCTGCTTGTTCACTGTGATCGTAGCAGGCCCTCTGCAGGTGACAAGGGAAACGTGACGGTTTCTTGTCCCCGTGCTCCTCATGTTCTAGGAGGTCTGTTGCAATGTTCAAAACGGTGGAATCCTGACCTGTACCCTGTTTATTTTTCCGTCGTGTGCCATACTGCCGATAGTTCGTACTTGGTTTAATGACGTCGGGGTCACCAATTTGGGGAATATTGTGCTGTTAGGAAATATCCTCCCAAATTAATTAACCAAGTATTGAAAGTGATGATAACTATTTTATATTGTCATAACATGAATACATCCACTACTACTAGGGAACCAGGATAACGGTTTGTGCGGCAGGGATATGCCTTCGTTGATCTCGGCGAGCACGGTTGATTTTTCGCGGGCAAATTTTTTCAAAGAAAAGTTAAGTACATATTTGTTTTATAAAATGGTGTTATTTTGCTATACGGATACTTGGAGACTTTAAAACTCCAAAGCAACACTCGCGTTTTCTTGCATTCAACTACGCTGCGCCGATGAGATCCAAAATAGATCTAAACTGGTTTGTGGCTATTGTTGACAGGAAACAATAAATAATTCGTTTTATGTGTAATCTTCCAATTTATAATATAAAAGGCAATAAAATGTATAAAATGTTTAAGGGGTTAGGCCACTCTAGACTAGGAAAAAAAGGTCATTTTCTAGATTTTTTAAAATAAAATATAAAAGTCCTATTAAAAAAACTGTTTTTATATCATTATTGTATGCACATTGAACTTTATTTTCAATTTTTTTTTTAAAGAAAATTTTCAAATATGACGTAACAAAATAAAGAAAATGGAGGTCCTTCTCGGAGCGTAGGGCAAAATGGGCGAAAAGATCCTGGAAACAGCAATGGACCTGGTACAAAAAAGTAAATGTTTTCTGACTCTCAGATGGATACTCTAAAAAAAATACGGGCCGGATTTTGAAAATTTTGATTCTAAACAAAATGGCTCACGTTTGAAAAAAAATTTTTCGGGCTTAAATCCTCGTATAAAAACGTTCATATAAAAGGAATGAAGCACTTTAAACAAAAAGCCCTCGTATTTTTGTAGTATTTTTTATGTAGATTAAGGAATAAACAGATTTAGACTGATTGATTACTTCGTATTTGAGATTTCTTTTCGCCCGATTTTAAAAACATGGTTTCGAGAAAAACGCGATTAAAGTTTTCTCTCACAGTTTTTCATAGAAATAATGTATTTATCTCTAGTCTGCAATGCCTGTGCCATAAAATTGACCTTTCAGATTCATTTTCTCATCGTCCTGATTCTTTCTTGTTGATTTCTGCGCCATTCGAGCCTCTTTTGCAGCATCAGTCAGCGCGCGCTCGGATAACTGGATGCGGCGCTCGTCACAAAAATCGTAGCAGTTTTGTCCGATTTTTATTCCCACGACCTACATAACTTTTATTATGCTAAAAAATAAGCCGTCGTTGAATACACACATGGCCATATTAGCTGCAATATCCAACACCACTTATCCACTGGAAGTTGATTTTGGAGCCATCGACCACGCAACGGAATTGAAACCAACCGATAAGCGTTACCAAGCCGAAGAATGACGAAAAACCGCGTTTTCTGCACGATCCATCAACCGAGACAATAAATCCGTGATAATTTTTAGAAGATTGATTTTGCTCTTCTTTTTCTGCGCTTTTCATACTTATTTTGCACACAATTTCAGTTGCTTCACCAATTGTTTTGACAATTTTCACCTGTCAAATACTTCCGCGCGGCTTTAAAATAAATTTTCCCTTATTCTTAAGACTCTAAACTATACTTTAAGCCAAAAAAACATCTTTTTCAAATTCTAGAGTGGCCTTACCCCATAATGCATGTCTGCCGGGGGGCAGTATGGGGATACTATACTATTAAAACATCATCTGTGTACTAATGGCTGATTTCAAATTGGTTTTGATGTGATACAGAAACTAAAACATTTTGGATTATATTGAATAATAATTTCTGAAGCAGGAGGCGGCATTTTTATAAATATTAACCATAATATTATTAGACAATCGTATATTACTTGATGCGAAAATATTTCATATGTAAATATGTGTACATGAAGCTTATCTACCTTATTTTATCCGTTTGAATGGTAACAATATTGAATATGGTAGCTATAAAAAACTTCCATATCTTATCAGGAAAATAGCTCTATATAATATAATAATAATAATAATTCATTTATTAACGGGCTATACCCTTTTATACAATGGCTAAATAATATAAAATATATTCGAAATAATATAAACAACGACACAAAATAATTATAAATCCAAAATAATAAATGGAAATAAAAATTAAAACTAAAACGTCATTACAATGGTTACTTGATTTACCTAAATTAAACATTATACTAATTGACTAACAAATCATTAATATTAACATTGAACAGATACTTTTTAAAATGGACATATTTGACTGAGAAAATTGGAAATGACGTAGCTTCATTTAGTTTATTTCCCAATCGCATTAACCTTCCAAGAGGACTATTGTTACCAAAATTACTTCTAGAAAAATTATACCTAAATATTATTTTTGCTCTAGTATTCACACATGTTGCCCAAAAATGTATTTTAAATAGTAACTCTTGACAAACAATGCGATTGTTTAAAACGTTATATAAAAAACACATGTCAGCGATAAATCGTCTATTAATAAGCGATTGGATATGAAGGCGGCAAGTTAAAGATTCATGATTGATTGAGGTTGATGGAATTCCCCATTTAAAAGCAATAAATTTTAAAAATTTTCTTTGTACCTTTTCTAATTTAGTTTTCAGGTATAATTGGTGAGGGTTCCAAACCACAGACGCGTACTCCAAGATAGAACGAACAAAAGAACAGTATAATAATTTTAATGTACTAACCGAAAAGTCCTTACCAACTCTAAATAGGAACCCTAGCATTCTCATTGCCTTATTTGTTATTTTATTAATATGATTTTGAAAACAAAATTTCGTGTTGAGTGTTACGCCAAGATCATCTATTTCTGAAACTCGTTCAAGATGTTTGTGATTTATTGAGTAAGTGAAGTCAAGGATAGATTTGTTCTTTGAAAATGATATGCATTTAAATTTAGCAATATTTAACTGTAAGTTGTTATTTACGCACCATTTAAATATAGCATTTAAATCGTGTTGCAGTGAGTTATGATCTGTGCTTGTTTTTATTGTTTCGAATAATTTAATATCATCTGCATAAAGTAAAATTTGAGAAAAATGTACATGTGAAATTATATCATTAATAAAAATATTAAATAAAATGGGACCTAAATGAGATCCTTGAGGTACCCCTGACTTGGCCTTGAAATCTTTAGACACTACACCGTTGGCTCTAACACATTGATTTCTATCTGAAATAAAGCTACTGATCCAATTAACAATGCTAGGGTTGAAACCAATAACAATAAGTTTATTAATTAATATCTTGTGGCTAACCCTGTCAAAAGCTTTTGAGAAATCAGTATAAATAACATCAACTTGATTCCGATTCTCAAAAGCTTCCAACACAAAATTTTGTAACAAAATTAAGTTGGTTAAGGTAGACTTTCCTTTCTGAAAACCGTGTTGCTGATCTGATATATAATTTTTACATAACCAACGCATCTGTTGCGATAGAATTAGGTCTAATATTTTAGGAATCACCGATTGTAGACATACACCCCTGTAATTTGTGACTTCATCAATCTTGCCAGATTTGAAAACAGGTGTTAGATAACTCCGTTTCCATAAATTGGGAAATGTTTCCTGTTTAATTGACATATCAAATATAAGGGTGATTGGACAAGTTAGTGCATAGATACAATTTTTTAGAAACATACTGGGAATTCCATCTGGACCACAGGTGGAAGTACATTTTAAATTGTTAATTGCTTCAAATACTTCAGACGATCTTACGCTGAATTTATAATTAAAATTTATAGATGAGTCAGTTATAAATTGGGGAACTTCATCAACATCAGTTATATATGAATCGGCAAAATGTTCTGCAAAATAAACAACTGTTTGCAGCATATTGGTACTAGTTCGGCCCTTATATTTCATTATAACTGGTATACCTTTGACTTCCTTTTTTTCTTTAATAAAAGACCAAAAGTTGTTCGAATTATTTTTAATATTACACTCAATCTTGAATATGTAATTATGATACAGCTTTGTACTTAGGTTTTTACACTGGTTTCTTAAATTTTGAAAAATTAAATAATCAGAATATGCTGACGTTGATTTATATTTTTTATGAGCCTGTTTCTTAGCAGAGACTAAATTAATTAATTCTCGGTTGAACCATTTGGGATAATTATGGAGATATCTTTTTTTAAAAGGTACAAACTTATTACTAACATAATACAACAGAGAATAGAAACATTGCACAACTTCATCTATATCCTTACAGCGTTTAAAATATTCTGACCAGTTGACAGAAGTTAGATATTCATTTATTTGAAAATAATTAGCTTGTGAGAAATTAAAATTGGAATTTTCATCTGCAATTTCTGTTAATTGATCACATTTCCAATCAATTGAATATCCAATATGGTGCACAGAGTCACTTAATAAGGGATCGATCGCAGCATTAACTTCTGTACAATCACTATGACCAAACACCAAGTCTAGAAATACACCACGATTGTTCGGACACTTGTTTCATTGATGCATATTCAAAAAAGAAACCGTTTCCATCAGCAGTTGAGCATTTTCGTTTGCATTAAAATTTAATATGTTGGTCTTTAATCACACTTCTAAAATATCATTTTTTGTTAATTTTAAAATTTCATATTTAACTTTACCATTATATATTATTTATTTTATCATTTCATTATCTGTTTTAAATAATGAAATTTACACCCACTGCAATATAAATATTTTGAAAAAACGCTAGTATTACAGCTTAATGGGTTAGTATTACAACTGTAAACTAAAACTACTAAAAATTAAATAACCAATATATTAGTCCTGTCAATTGTGTTGTAATCAATGCCTAATTCGAATATATTTTTTCAGACATAGTATAAGTAAGCATTAACAAAAATATAATAATATTGATTATTTTACTTTAGTTGTGGTTTAAATGAATATAAATTACACATTGTTTTAGGTATGTTTTAGAATAATTTAATGTTATTATCCTTAATTTTCGTTTGTTATTAATTACAAATTAATACATTTCCTACAGTGAAAATTTTAGTTTATTAAACATTAATCAAATGTACATAATTTACTTACTGACCTAATTGATTACACAATTGTCTCATTATGAAACGCGAGTATTTCATTTTGGATCAAGGCTGCTGATTAGTTTGTATTTGTAAACACACCAGATTAATGGAGTAATAGAGGTCTAATATATTAAACGAAACAAACAATTTACTAAATCAATTTATAAGATAAGAAATTGTGAGTGGTTTTTCAGAAAGCCAAATAAATATTTGAATTATAATTAAAACAATAATACCACACAATAATCAAGATTAAGTTAATAATAAAATTGTTGATCAGATTTGATTGCAATTAAATATAAAATTGGTTCATATAAACTAATACCAAAAAAACTCAAAGTTTCATATTTATTAAACGACAATTGTTTCGCCACACAGTGGAATCAGGTACATGTATTATATAATAATACATAATAGGAAATGCAATTTATATACAGATTGTGGCAGGATAAACTCCCACATTTTTAAAGGAGATTAAAAATGATTTAATTTCCTAAATATGGATACAAAAGGGTTTTTCTAGCCTAGGTTTTTAACACATATCATCTAAATGGTGAACTTGAGGAGCGTTGCACATTTGTAGCCGCTCTTGGGAAGTTTTCCATTACTGTCGCTAACATGTTGGGCGAAATTCTTTTATGATTACTTCTTGAATGGCCGCCTTTAGTTAGGCTTTAAGAAAAAAGAAAAGTCACACGAGCTTAAATCAGGCGAGTGCGGCGGCCAAAAAATTTTCTCGAATAAGAACTTTCAACTTGGGAACATCCAAAATTTGGCGTGGATGACGTGCTGTGTGAGCAGCAGCCCCATCCTGCTGGAACCAGAAGTTCTCTAGATTGTTTTTGGTTCCATATTTTTCAATTTTTTGACGCAAGAAATTCTCCATAATGTCACAGTGTCGACTGGAATTCTCACTGTAGCATTTGCTCCATCTTCTTCGAAAAAGTACGACCCAATGTCTATGGAAGACACAGCGAACCAAACGGTTACTTTTGGACTGTGAATAGGTCGTGTATGGAGTTGTCTAGTGTTTTCGGCGGACTATTACTAACAATTGTATTTATTATTTATTCGCCGTTTAAAAAAAAAATCTTCACTACAAAAATCCTGAAAACAACATTATGAACACTATCTAACAAGATGAATCTCACCCCCTACTCTGCAATAGGAAAAGCAAATGTGGGAATATTTCTGCAGCACCTTGTATAAATTAAAATATGAAGTAGAGTAACAATTGTTAAATTTACTTGAACAATGTAGATGTGCGAAAAAATGATCAACAAATAATAAATTAAAAATATAGTCTACTTTAAAACATGTTTAGCTGTGGTGATCTGTTATTTTCCGTTGGATCATTCAAAATTATTCCTCCTTTATTAAATTTGTTTATTTCAATGGATTTTTGCAGGATATGTATAAATAGACGTATATGTCTACATATGCGAAGTTTGATTTATATTTTTTTTGTAACATGTTTGATGTTCTCCATTATTGATTCAAAATTCCTTCCACTACTACATATTTTGAATTATTGGTGTATTTGTGTAATGAATTATTCGTATTAAAAGAAGTTTTTATGTTTAATTTATCGAGGATTTACCGACATTAACTGAAATTTGAAATAGGTAATTATAAAGATAAACTTGATTGATTATTACTTGTTCAGGATATTTGAATAATTAGTGAACTGATTTTTTTGCTCTTGTTTCTTAGTTCATATTTTTTTTAATTGTAGTTTCTAAAAGTATATTGTTTACAGCGACAGTACAAATATAATTAAGTCTATCATAAATTGTTTTTGTAAATTAATTGAAAGGCTAAAGTTTATAAGACGGTGAATAAAATAATTGCAGGTGTATGGTTGTACCAATAAAGGTTTGTCGATGGTAAATATTAAATTCATGTTTTATTCTTCCAATAGTAAAATCTAAGAAGTTTAAGTTAGTTTCTACTTCCAATGTGAATTTGATGTTTTTATGAATACTATTAATATGGTTTAAAAATATTATAGTTACCTTTGCGCAACTGTGAATTAGAGTAGACAAAGATCTCATCCACGTATACTCGCATAAACAATTTTAAATAAACTATATTTTTCTATAATAGATTCTAAAATGGTCATAAGGGACCTAAAGGATTACCTATTGGTAAACCGTCAGTTTGTTGGTAAAACCTAGGATTAAATGAAAGTATTTTTATTCTAAACATTCTTCCGAAAATAATACGATTTACGATGAAATAATTGCATTATTACCGTTCGATTTGGCTGTGGTTTATGATGCCAATTATCTCTGTTGGGGGTGTTGGTAAATAGATTTACAATGATAAAAGAAACCAGTGGAAATTTAGGTAATGCTGATTTTATTAATTAGGTCAGTAGAGTTTTTAAAGGAATACTTTGGTTCAAATTTTCTATAATCTATAATATCGTTAATTAAAGCTTTTGAAAATTTTTTACGTGATGCTGCCAGATAAGCTACACCCGGTGGCCTCATGGATTTCTTTGGTTTGTGTAGTTTAATCTAGCTTTCAAGAATAGTTTAGTTTAGTTTAGTTTAGTTTCTTTATTTACGGTATCACCTTTTTACAAAGTATACAATAAAGAATAACTACCATGTGGCAGGATACAAATTCGGCATAACAATTAATAATAAATAACATTAATAAAAAACTAGTTAATATAAATAATTATAACATTCACAATAATGCACGCACAAGGCAAATACAAATGAATTAATGACATGGCTTAGATCATCAGCACTTAAATAAATGTTTAATGATGTCGATTATGTTGACTTGTGTAAAGTTACTCTTACATTACATAATAAATCAAATAAGTAAATATACATAAATAAATAAAAGAATAAATAATAAATAAATAAATTAGAAACATAGATTTATATAAATACAAACATACAACACGGTACCTAAATACATATATAAATCTACATAAATTGACGCTTACAAATGAAATATCACAGCTGTATATCACTCAAAGTGTATAATATCACAGATTTTAATAAATTTTATAAGACGATGATAAAATACTGCCGGACCAACATTATAAAAACATGTAAAACATCAATAGATAAAATAAATAAAATAAATAAATAAATAAATATAAATATAAAAATTTAAAAATACAAACACAAACGAATAGTTTGGCATCTAAGTTCAAAAACGCAGATTTTTGCACCATTTTGATAATTATATCTTAAGTCTGATTTACCACCTAGTCATATAAAAAATCTGCATTCACCTTTATTGCTCAAGGACAATAAAAACTCTAAATCATAAACCAAAGATTATGTATTGGATATATAAGGCTGTTACTTGGCGAAACTCCATTATGCATTTATTTTAATAAAACTCGTATGTTTAAAGGTCTTGATTTATTCATAGAGGCACTGCTATAATTGCTTCATCACACAGTGGCTTTATCGGGCAAATGAGTAATGATTTTTAGAAACCAACCGATGTTAAAAATTCGCCACTAATTCATTAAGTCACAATTTTAATTTCTGAAATTCTTAACTTATCTGCCTCTGTGTGGTGAAACAATTGTATCATATCTAATTAACCCTTTCAATACCATGGTTGCTTTAAAGCAACTTAATTCTTATTTTGAACTGAGCGCCAATATAGGCAATGTTGATGCTTCCCCTTTATTTTGTTCAAAAGTTATACTCTTCTGTAATGCTCTCGCTGATAATATTGAAGTCATAATAGTTGAAAAACGCTTCTTTACACTCCTCGGTGCGTGGTTGATAACTGATATCAGTAATCCGTCAGGTGTCTGTTTTTATAAGTGTGTAATACCATTTTATTTTTAATTTTAGACTTTACAAAAATTAATGTGCTTTTTATAACAATATTGAAGAAGTAAAAATTTGTAAGTAGCATTGATTTGTGAAATACAAGTTTCGGTATTGACAAACGAAGTTAAGTTGCTTGAAAGCAACCTTGATATTGGTGGTGACTGGACGGACGGTTATATTCCATTTTGTAAACATTGGTTTCAGAATACGAGCTACATAAAGAAGTGTCGTTAGTTTTAACTATAATTATGTCGAATCAGTATGTTTTTCGATGGAATGAAGATGATATAAATGATATTCTATTTGATCCAAATCTGACGGACATTGAGCACGATTTGGACTTAGAGGAACAATAATACAATTATTAATAAAATTCCGCCTGAAGAGAAACAGGCCGAAGCTGAACAAATCATTATATTCAAGGGTCGCTCGTTTCTAATGCAGTATGTGAGAAAGAAACCGCATAAATGGAGATTCAAGGTTTTTACAAGAGCTAGCAGTACAGGCCTCATGCACGACTTCTCTGTTTATATTGGTGAGGGAACTTGTGGCACTTATGGATTGTCCAGTGACATTGTTTTAGAGCTAACAAAAGCTTTACCTGAAGGCAAAAACCATAAGCTATTTTTCTATAACTGGTTTG
This sequence comes from Ontholestes murinus, assembly GCA_963969525.1. Taxonomy (NCBI): domain Eukaryota; kingdom Metazoa; phylum Arthropoda; class Insecta; order Coleoptera; family Staphylinidae; genus Ontholestes; species Ontholestes murinus. The sequence continues at coordinate 30,211,131 of OZ018397.1, forward strand.
CCTCGATTAATCTAGCGATGCCTCTACGCGAAAGACAGATTTGGTGCGTGGGTACAATTCGAAACGATCGAATAGGGAAGAGTCCTCTAAATCTAAAATCAGGAGAACATTTAAAATCGAAAGGAAGAGGGTCCATAGACCAGAAGCAGTTGAGTAACTGACCCCACTGTGTCGTACGGTAGTTTGACAGCAAGCAAATCAACTTGATTTATACGTATCAAGGCTTAGAACCAGTGGGCTGAGGTATGACAGGAAAGCAAATCAAAGTTCCGGACAAATGAGTATAAAAATGTTCAGTTATAAAGCTACTTATTTCTTTGAAAAAAAAGCCGGCTGCACAAAATAAAATTGTCATTCAACACCAAGGTTGCTTTGAAGCAACTTAGAATAAACTCGTATGGGGGGGTGCAAAAAATTCTGAAAAAAAATGTCAACCCTATTTGAACCATATAAGTAAAGTCAAGTTCAAAGTGGACGATTCGGTTGGGGTGTAATTGACCTTGAGTAAATGAAAATATCTGATTTGTTGGAAAAAAGCAATTCCAATAAAGTAAATATATGTTTGAAACCTACAAAGTTACTAATAATAATGATATACATATTTATTGACAAATTTATATATATTTACATTTAAATAACAGGTGTTACTTGCCAAAAGACTATCGTCTAGAAAGGCCTCTGTCTATGGCGCCAATAGTTAATGTGTAGATGGATGAATCGATTAAATAGAATCAAATATAGTAGAATATAGTTTTTTTTAATTTAGGGCTTATACTCGGGTTTTTAGGAAGACAGTATAGAGATAACATGTGGAAGTAAAAAGTATTTTTCGAGAATATTTCAGATAAGTATCGAAGGTTGGGGATAACTAAGGTAGTCTCATAGAGGATCTGGTTAGAAGGATTAAGAGGATGACGAAGTTTTATAAGGCTACCAAGGAATGCTCTCTCAGTAACTTCAATAATGCGGGATTGGGATAGAGAGCACAACCATAGTCAAGTAGTGGACGGTTTGGTTATACCCAAATACTTAACCAAAACTGAGGGAGATAAATAAAGATTTTGTGAGGTGAATTAATGGTGCGATGATAGAGCATTAGGAACTGTGATTTGTTTGATTGATTTTAATGTGTGTCATTTTGCAAACCAACTTTGAAGGAATTGAAGGGCTTTTGGTAATGTGGGAGCATGTGTGATTAGGGCAGTATCGTCAGCAAATCGAGATATTTGGAAGGATTCGAGTAGAGAGGATCAGGGTTATAGATTAAAAAAAATGTCATATAGTAGAGGAGAGCCTTAGGGGAGTTATTTTCAGGAGTAAAGGAAAAAGAGAATGAGTTGTGGTTTTTAACTTTTAGAGATCTATGAGATAAGAATTATTTAATAGTGAATATAATACGAGGAGGGATATTTATGAGGTGGCATTTTTACAATAAGCCTTGATGCCAGACAGAGTCAAAAGCTTTCTGGACATGAAAAGATAGAGCTGCAAAAGCTCCGCCTTCAAGGTGAGAAGTTTGTATATTTGATACTAGGATAGTGAGTGGAAAGAAGTTGATCAGCGGGGAAGAAAACCAAATTGGTATTTGGGGATGTGGTTAGAGATTAGAGAAAGGATTCATAGATTTTTTTCAATAACAGGTAGGACTGTGATGGGACGATATTTTGATAGTAAAGTAGAGGGTTGGTCGCGTTTGGGGATACAAATTACAATTCCTATTTTCTTCTGGAAAGTATTGTTTTTTTTTTGTTAAGAAAGTTAATATTAAGTAAGTGGTCGTGTATGTGAAATAGAAAGGATTTTAGGATGAGTCTATGTATGTGATCATACTCACTCGTTGTACTTTTCCCTTTCTTTAAAACATCAAAGTATAAACATGGCAAATACTTTGTATAAACATGTCCGTCGGTTCAAACAGTATTTTTTTTTAAATAATTAACGTATCATTCATTTACTATTTGAAACATTGTCTAGTGTGTGGGTCTTGTGTCATTGAATAAGTCGTGTTGAAATTGTCGGCAAATTTTTGTCCAATTACGTCAGGGTCTATGATGGTCTCGTTAGTTAACGGGTTAAAGATATTCTGTAAATTGTCTGCCTTTTTGTATTTGCTGATTTTGTTAATCTCAGACCAAAATGTGTTTCCTTTTAAATGATTAATTTTGCTGCATGTATTTATCCAAACGTTAGTCTTGACTTGAGTTATAAGTCTTTTTTAAATGTCTTTGTTAAGGTTATTAAATTTTTGTGTAAGTTTAAATACGTTCTTCAGTTGTATAACTCTGTACAATTGTATTTTATATTTAATAAGTCGGAGAATGTATTTATGTGGGGGGAATATTTATAAAAGTGTTTTGATATTTGAGGTGTGTTTTGTATAATGGAAGAAGAGAGGATTTCATTAGAGTGGGATTGACGGTAATATATTCTGATTGAACTTTATCTGTGTTGCATTTATTAAAATTGTAAATCAAATTAGGGATTTAAAAATAAAGTAGCAAAAGTAATTAAATAATCTAACACTTAAGTTTATAATCATCTGCAGGCAAAGATATCGGTCACTTGATCGAAACACGTGTCTGCAGATGATTAGGGATTTGTTGAAGAGGATCTAGAGGGATTTTTATTTGGAAACGGATGGCAAGGGGGCCGGAACACAATTCAAGAACTAGATTGACGGAGTGGATAAAAGGTTGTTGTAGATGTTTTGTGTACAAAGTAATGCATCAGGGGTCTTGTCTTGTGAGTCACTTAAAAAAAAAGTTTTTATTATGTTTTCTTGTAATATATTTTTTTATTATATTTATAATATTTCAAATTTTAAAGGAAATCAAATCGTGTTTTATTAGTGAATATTTTTATAACTAATTAAAAAGATAATTTTCAACTATTTTTTACCAAAATTCAATTGTTGTTCGTTAAATAGAACAATTTAGGAAAATTTGAAATTATCTTTTTGGAAAATTTTAAGATTTTTTAGCATATTTTAATTGCCTTTTCTCGATGAAGTATGAAATTTTTTTATGCTATTTTAAAATAAATTTTCAATTGTTCTTATATTTTTTTCTGCATTTGCAACGTTTTTAATTGACTGGTTTTCATATGGTGGGTTTTACTATAATTTCAATTGCATAAGGAATGTTTGTAATCTTTTAACTTTTTTAATCAAATTATAATTTTAGTTTTCAATAAATAATATATACAAGGTGAGTTTTTTTAGATGTTCTATATGGGGATCTCCGAAACTATAAGAGATAGAGAAACGGTGAAATGGGGAAAGAAGTGTAGATTTATGAGACGAACAAAATTCCACTTTCAAAGTTTTCAAAAAAGTCAAGGGAAAAGTCAGGCATTAATTTTTTATTTTTAGATTAAAAATTTTTAATCTTTTTAAATTTTAGTTCTGTTTTTCGTATATTTATGTCAAGAAGATTGTTGGCAAATTTTAAATTGTTTTTGTTTGCGAACTTTCCAGGTCTTTTAAGCAAATTTAAATTGTTTTTTCTACATTTTTTTGAGTGTTTCATCTGTTTCACTGCATTAATTGTTTTAAAGTCAATTGTGAATTACTTATTAGAAAGTTTTCAAATGTTTTTTTTTTTTTTAATACAAACCGTTTAAAGAATTATATCTTTTTGGAAAAATGACTTTTATAAAACTTTTTTTAATTATTAAATGACTGAAAGCTTTTTTTACCAAAAATCATTTGTTTTTGTAGTTAGTTTATATATTTTCTTCTAGTAAACAAATAATTTTACTGTTTTTTAATACCAAAAATTCAATTGTTTTTCTCGTGAAATGAAAAATTTTAAGGTGTTTTATTACAAATTTCAATTGTTTTATTGAATTTTACATATTTATCAACATTAGGAATAAACAATATGTGTATGTGTGTGTAAATGAACCTGTTACTTTAAAGGTTGACAACCGTCACTCTAAAACGCCACTAATTGTATCCTATTGGCGAATAGTACCGGTCACCCATATAATTGCTGACCCGAACACAATATTTTTAAGTGCATGTTTGACCACCCATTATAAAAACATTAACTTTCATTTTATATTACCCGGTAATGTATATATAACCTTTTCTTGTTGAGTTCATAAACGTTCAATAACATTTTGCCCTTAATTTCGACATACTTTCACATACTGTTGTGTATAGTGCTTATTCAACATAATACAGTTATTTGATTATAGAGCATAAAAGAAATTCCTATTTGCATTAGTAAATATTGAATGATTTAAACATTTAAATATGCTTAATATATAATCTTAAACTCATATAATTTATAGTATTTTGCAATATTATATAATTTCGATGATGTATTTTGATTTATCTAGGCATAAACATTAGTAGTACTAGTTGTAGTGTTTGGCTATCGACCACGTGGTCCTTTCGCCGTGTGATTTGTGTAATTGTGTGTGTAAATTACTTTAAAGGTAGACATAAACATTATTTTTTAAGAATAAATAAAAAGTTTTCTAACATTTATATGTCTATATGTGGGGTAATAATTATTTAAGTCAAATTAAAAAAATAAATTTTGAGTATTAGTTTAAATCTTACGGTTAATAATTTAGGAAACTATGTTCCCTTCGTCAGGGTGCTACAAGACATGCAATCAGTTACTTTTTATATGATTATTCATCAGATTATTGAATTCTGATGGTTCAAATATATACAGGGTCCATTATAAAAGTAATGTGCAATTTCTGTGTTAAATATATTCATTCATCGTACCGATACAAATGCTTAAAATTCTTTAAAATAATCTCCTCTAGCATCAATACATTTGCGGAAACGTGTTTGTCATGCCTGGAAGACACCCTGAAACTCCTCGACGAGATTGTCTCTTAGGAACGTTGTGACATGCTTTTGGATGTTTTCCACGGACTCCCAAAGCTTTCCTTTTAGCTCTATTTACAGTCGGGGAAACAAAAAAAAGAATGTAAGAGGTTTAAAAGTTTAAATTCTCTGCTCATTTTGAATCAAATCCAATAATTCTTGACAGCGCGGAACTCTTTCTTTCTGAACTTTTGTAACCACTTTCGGCACACGCTTTGCGCAGACCTTTATAGATCCTCGGTCACTATCCCATGTACAGCAAATGTGGACATGTTAGAGTGCTAGATGCTCAATCGACGATAGGAACGCATGATTCCTGTTTTCGTCGACTCTGGCCATTTTTAGGCGTCCAGAACGGGGTTCTCTGGCGATCTCCTCCGCCCTCCTTGGACGCTTTTTGCCATCTTCCGAACTGTGATCTTGAAATGCACTCGTCCTTGAAGGCATTTTGAAGCATCTGCAATGTTTCGGCTACATTCTTTCCAAGTCGCACTTCACCACATTTTCCGATCCGTTTTACCCTGGTGCGATGGATAGTGGCGACACAATAAAATCATGCGCATTACTTTCATAATATACCTTGTAAATGTGTGGGCAATTAAGCTCTGCACAATTTCAACATTTTTTATAAAACACACATTATGAATAGAATTAACAATTAAATTGAATTAATGAGTTTGATTAATTCGACTGAATCATTCAATAATTAGAGTTGTGGATAATTTACCAAATCTGACTAATCTCACGAATAATTAATTAATGTGACCCTATACGATAAAACTTATTAGTAGTCGCCATTGATTATGCTCAGATAATGACCATTTTATTTATTTTAATATTTTTATTTTATTTTGCAGCTTTAATAGAAGTAAATTGTCTGAAGAACTGGAACTGCTGTGTTCGAAGTACTCACAAAGGTATGTCGGATCAGAAACACAATCGAGCTGCACCGTCTTCGATGTCCGTGTGAGCAGTCCTTCAAAGCGAAAGTCGAATCGACTTAGATGGGCCGTAAAATCACCTGGGCGTAGACTGAGCCACTTGGCCAGGAGAAGAATTACATTCTCCAGTGCAAACTTACAAGCAGGCATATCTAGCAGCAGTTGTTCTCGACAAGTTATGATGGATGCAAGGTAACAAAAAACAAATGATATTGTTCTGATTTATAAGTAATTTAAAATATATCAAATGAAACGTTAGCCCAAAATTTTAACACTTATGTTTTAATTTGCATCTCATTCCTGCGCCTAACTATCAAATATTCTCTATAAGTAATATGATTTTGACAGTCCATTTTCAAACAAATAAATATTAGATGTAATATGCGTGCTTTTTATTTTAGGCGATACGAGTTGTTGACTAGAAAGAGCCCCAGGAAAAATAAAAGTCCCAGGAAAACTCCTAGGAAGAGTCCTAGAAAGGCTATTCGTACACCAAACAGTTCAGCGAAAAAGAGGCTTTTCCGTGTGACGCAGGAAGAATCCAAGCCGGGACCTTCTTCGGCGGCATTCAGGGCATCTGCCACTAAAAGGGCTCTTTTCCAAAGTCCTGATAAAAAACTGGCTTCGTTTAAAAATAAAAATTTGCCAAGTAAGTGTACAAAACAGCAAAAATTGTAAAAACGGTAAATGTACATTATTGTTCCTTTATAAATATACAGTGAATGTTGCACTGTGTAATTTTTCATGTGTTTTAATTAAAGGCACATCCAATCCATCCACCAGTCCTTGGAAAAAGAAGAAGATTACGCCGAAGCGAGCCCTATTTTGCTCACCTTCGAAAATCTCTCCAACAAATAAGAGGAAGCGCATAGACAGCGAGGATTTTATGCCGACGAAAATAGCCAGGAGTTTGTCTTTACATAATGATTCTTTGAATGGTTCTACAAGTGCGGGCGTAGCAAGGCTGAAGACTAGTAGAAGTGAGTCCGCCTTAAACACCAATCAACCAGTGGCTGAGCTGAGTGCGGTTCACAAAAAGGTAGTGTATTAACAATATTTTTAATGTGTTTCCTCATTTATCACCTGGTGAAACATCTTGTAACAAAAGGTTTATAATTAAAATTCAAATAAGGTTTTTCCTTTCAATTGATCTGTTTTTGACACTAGGTTTATTGACAATTTAAATAAACCTATTTCTACCGAAACCATGTGCTTAGTGGTGTTTCGAGTTCTTATTAACTATTAAAAAACAATAATATCAGTTGGTATTAGTTCTATGTATAAACAAATTTATAGAAAACATCAAGTCGTTATGATTATTGCAATGTTCTATTTGACATCTATTTATAATTGTGGAAAAAGATTTGTTCCATATATATTCAAGTCTCGAAGGTGTTTCCTTGCCTTCAATTTTGCTTCTATAATAAATACTTATCCTAAATTTTAAGAGGCTTCTAGCTCTGTACAGATTCTTGTTTTGTAAAGGTCAAAACTATAGTCACTGAATAAATCCTGTGTGATATTAAGATATTTTTAAGTGAATATTAAACTATTTTCTTTTAGAGTTTTCAACTGTTTTAATGAAGCATTATCTGTCTCTTTGTAATCAGTTTTCTCATTTATTGATTAATTGTATATATTCGTTGAGAAAACCAATTCATATTTTTTTTAAATATGTTTTTACTTACCTGTAACTTGCCTAATATTTGGAAAGAATCTTATGCAACACCTATATTTAAAGCTAGTGGTCATAATGAGGTTATTAACTATGGTGGAATTAGTATGCAGTCGGCTATTTCCAAAATTATATTCTTTGGTTAATGATCAATTAGCCTGGATATCTATGTAAGTCATATATTTCCGAAAGTCAATACGGTTTCCAGCAAACAAAGTCTATGACAACAATTTGTTGCAGCTTAAACAGTTTTTGTCAAACGCATTTGAGAAAAAATATCAAGTAGATGGTGTACAGGGTCCTGCAACAGTGCGTCAAGCTTTCCTAGCGCCTTTCTCGTAAGAGATAGAAAAAAATGTTTCATATAAAAATTTATTGAATTAAAAATCTCTATGCCGTAAAATTATTTTAAAATATACAGGGTGTCCCAATTTTGCGTTATAACAAAAGCAAACATTTTTTTAAATGGAACACCCTGTATATTTTTTCATTTTATAATTTGGATAGTATTTTATAACTTAAACCTTTTTTTTGTTTTTAATTTCGATATGGCATTTCCAAATTATTGACGTTTTTCTGAAAAAAATGTAAAAAGCGGAGGTTCACAAAAAAAATTATTCTGATGTTGTATTTAAAATTTAAGAAATTTTCTTTTTCCTATGGTTGGTCATAAGTACTGTTTATGTACCAGTGTATTCTGCATCTAATTTCCTACAAAAAATATTAAGCATACCCTATACCTAAAAGTGATATTTTTCAAGATATAAAAACATTTATATTTCATACGGTCCTTGAACACGAATTTGTTTTTCAATAGATAGCCATGACTGAAAAAACTGCATCTGTCAATTAAACAATAAGTTTGGTATGTATGGTTGCATTGTACGTTACGATTATAACAATGCAATTTTTAAAAATAATTAATTGATGTGATATATGCTACTGGAGAAAGTGGAATTAATTGTTTGCAAGCCTAAAGAATGTATGCTCAGCGCTACCCAAATAGGCGAAAACAATTATTTTTCTTATTATTCGATTAGATTAGAAAGAAATGCCAAACTTTGCAAAATATAATTAGTCTAAACCCCATAGTTGTTGAGATATTTAATAGTTTTCACAAGAATAACCATTTAATTATACATACTTCTATGCACGGAGTTGCTCATTCTGAGGCAAAATAACTAACAAAATGTAAGTAAGTGTCAATATGAGATAAATAGAAACAGATAATACGATTCATTATTTTATTCCAAAGCCGTGAACAAAATTATTAATACAAAAGAGAGACGATACTACAGTAAATGTTCAAAATGTCTTCCATTTTCATTTAGGCACAAATTAATTCGCCGCTGCAAAGACCTTTCCACAATTCGTTGGTGCATATTCATTGGTGCTGTTGGCGGTTCCTTATAAAAAAATCTTTTTTGAGTATCCCCACAAGAAAACGTGAGGTTTTCTTAGATCCGGAGATCTAGCAGGCCATTTGGTGGGTCCATTCCTACCAATCCAGTGGACAGGTGCTCTGTCTTGTTAAAACCACACCATATTTCTTGTTAGTTAGAGCATATTAGCTAACGTTCCAGGTAATTCAATTTGCAAGAAGTGCAAATACATAGGCCTATTGAGATGGCCCTCGAAAAAATGTGGACCTACTACATGGTTTCCAAAAATTCCGCCCCAGACATTCAAAGACCGTCGATACTGATGATCAACTTGTCTCATAAAATGCGGATTATCAGTTGTATAATAGTGAAAATTGTGCCTATTGACAGATCAGTTGTTATGGGATGTCGCCTCATCTGTGAATAAAATATATTGGAAAAACGCAAGATCCTCCTGTATTTTTTGTCTTCCCCAGATCAGTATTACTCAGTTCTTTATGTAGCTGAAAATGATATGCATGATATCGATTTTTCTTCAGAATGCTTTGTACTGACCTCTCGCTTATGCCAGTTCCTTCACCAATGTCTTTTTGGTTCACGTTGGGATGCTCTGTTGCTGTTAATAGCACTGAAATTTCGTTTTTCTCGTTGATGATAGGCTTTTTTCTTTCTTGTTTTTTTTTTGTAATTCACACTTCCCATGTCAATAAATCTATTGAGTAAGTTCCTAAAACATTTCTCCTCCGGATGTCTTCTGCCGGGATAACGTGTGGTGTTATTTCTAGCCACCAATAAACAATTTCCAGCAGCCTCCCTTTGTTCTTTTCAAAATCCATGATAATAATTTGCTGTCTCTTTTACCGCGAAACAAAGAGAATCACTTTGCAGAAAATATCAGAAAGATTTACATGTCAAACCAATTGTTTAATTGACAGATGCATTTTTTCAGTCATGGCTATCTATTCAAAAACAAATTCGTATTCAAGGACCGTTTGAAATATAATTTTTTTTATATCTTGAAAAATATCACTTTTAGGTATAGGGTATGCTTAATATTTTTTGTAGGAAATTAGATGCAGAATAATATGAAATTAAAAAAAATATATGATTCCATTTAAAAAAAAAGAGTTACGACAATTTGAAATTTTAGAAAATGGCGTGTCTGATACAAAGGCAGGGTTCCTCAAAAGTGAAAATGTTTAACACTGGTACATAAACAGTACTTATGACCAACCATAGGAAAAAGAAAATTTCTTAAATTTTAAATACAACATCAGAATAATTTTTTTTGTGAACCTCCGCTTTTTAAATTTTTTTCAGAAAAACGTCAATAACTCGGAAATGCCATATCGAAATTAAAAACCAAAAAAAGGTTTAAGTTATAAAATACTATCCAAATTATAAAATGAAAAAATATACAGGGTGTTCCATTTAAAAAAATGTTTGCTTTTGTTATAACGCAAAATTGGGACACCCTGTATATTTTAAAATAATTTTACGGCATAGAGATTTTTAATTCAATAAATTTTTATATGAAACATTTTTTTCTATCTCTTACGAGAAAGGCGCTAGGAAAGCTTGACGCACTGTTGCAGGACCCTGTATATACAGATTTTTCAAAGACGTTTGACAATAGTTAATTTAATATTTTAACAAAATCATGTATAAATTATATTAATAAAAAATTATAATGATTTTTGATATCGGTTTATTACATTTTCAGAAATTACAATGGGCAGTGTACGAAGCTTTACGCAGCCAAAACATCGGTGTCAGTCATCCCCAATTCAAGCAATTTGCAACGGTCCTAGCTCGCGTCACCAGAAAATTACTTCCTAATCCAGCGACAACGGTTAAAACGGAAGGTACAAGCGAGCGAATGTTACGTGTTGCAAAGCAGCACGTCTTCGCCGCTACCAAAGGCAAAAGTGTCGATGAAATCATTCAAGCTTATGAAGCGAACCGCGCTAAAGTAATCAAGCCGTCGGGATACATCAGCAAAGAAGCAGCAGGGGGGCAAATGGACGTCTCGGTAGCTAGAAGCAGAGACAGCGTGTTTCAAGATAAGGCAAACACCTTAAATAGAGAATCGTCTAGCGACGTGCAGGCCAATAAATTGAACAGACAGATCGGCAGGCCCGAGAATAAAATTGAGCGGGTAAAGAAAATAATCAATTTCGACGATGACGGCAGTAGGTATTCCTTTAGATAGCAGTGGATTGGCCTTTTCAATTATTATTATGTGAATATTAGATTATTTTTTAATAATTTTTAGTAAGTCTGTGTTGAATAAATTTGATCATGTACCTGTGTTTAGTTTTTATAGCTTATATCACTTTGAGGGGAGTAACGGCCGGTTAGGGCTCTATCCGGTAACATAGGGCTCCTATATGACCTTGCAAGGGTAATTGGAAGCACAATCGGATCCCTGTACTTTACATAGTACTGCGGGAATTGTAGATACATCCTAAAATTTGAAATTTTAAGGAAAAATGAGATAGTGAGGCGGCGTCAAAATAAAACATACGTAGTTGGGTCCGGTGGACATTGATATGCGTAATCTCTGGGTTTGAAATATTCTAGAGGATGCAGTCGTCCTGAATGGTCCTTGTACTGATCACGATGCATCTGGGCTACCTAAAAAAATGAACTTTATAAATGTTAAGAATTTTTCTGAATATATTTTTGGGAAGGAAACGTTCAAACTACTAAGTAGAAATATTTTAATTTTTAGTCAATTAGAAAGAAAATAAGTTATCAAAGATTCTTTTATTAAGTCTACAAATGAATCATCCAATTTTTTTCAGCTAAATTCAAGGTTTATTTTAAAAGAAAGTAAATTAAATTCTTCAATCAAACTTATCGCCATTGCTTTCTATAACTTTAAGGCATTTTTCAAGCAGCTAATTTATTCCATCTCGGAAAAATGTTATGTCCTTGGACACGAGAAAATCGTCAAGCCATTTTCGGATATTATTCAATGGTTGGAAATGCATATCGAACGAGGCATGTTGCATCGACAGGAATAATTAGTAATCTGATGGAGAAATGTATAATAACTGGTGGATGCGCCGGGTGCTTCAAGACTAACTCATTATGATGTCTTTTTTTTATTAGAAGTAATATGAGACCTGACGTCATACTGTTTCACTGGACGTTTTCGTTCCAATTTTTGACTCAAGCGGATTAATTGACTTTGGGAACAGTCCGCAGTAACTATTTTACCCGCTTGCAACAACTCATAATAAAGCACAACAAATGCAGAGAAAAACATTCTTTTCGGAGTTTTGCGACCGATTGTTATGATTGCTCGGGATATACCCATAACATTATGCGTTTTAGATTGTCATAGAGTATCCATTACTTATCGCCCGTAACTATTTTCCACAAGAAAGTCTTTCGACGCTGTATACTGAGCAGAGACATGCCACTAGTTGATTGTTTGAGTGAGTTTTGCGGAACTCATTTTCCTTCTATCCGAATTTTTTCCGATTCCTGTAGGCGTTGTTGAGTTTCTCTCAGTTTTTCTGTAAGCTCTTTCAGTGTTTGTGTCGAATTTTTAGTGAGCATCTTCTCCAACTCATCGTGGTCGCACTTTCTAAGGCCTCTAGGCTATTGTTTGTCGTTCAGACAGAAATCACCGCATTTAAACCTCTTTCCGCACAATTATTTTTCAAAGTAATGTACTCGTACTCGAAGTGTTTAAAACTGCTTAAACCAAAATACGGAAACAACGTATGATACGACACCAAAAAATTCATTCAGAAAGAAGGTGAAATTAAAATATTACTACCCTAAGAGCGCACATTTCTCAATTGACAATTATTTTGTTTAATATTTTGATTAATTTATTCTAATTTAAACTAGTTAAAACTAATAATAGTACATTTTTCTTACTGATTAAGAATAAGCTATATAATTCTGATATAATACTAAATTTAAACATCTACAATTACAGTAACGTGGAACATAATCAAAACATTTAATAAAACATATCGTCAGGTACTTTTGATGTACCGTGTCACTCGCAAGACAATTTATATTTTAAGATTTGTAGACTCAGTTAACATTAATTGAGCTACAGATTGACTGTGACAGTAAAGGAGTTCCTCGCTTCCCTATCATCAGGTACTTGTATCAAGAAATTTACTTCGGGGTACATCTTGAATATGATGAAATTAAAATACGATAACTTTTTTTTGCCACTATATTTGTACAATTACAAGTGATTATAATTACAACTAATGTCCAACTTAAAATAACCTCAAAATAATAATCATTAATTATTCAACCAAATAATTATTAATTATGTACGGGCTATTTTACAATATTGAGGGTGGAGTGTCAGAAGATGATAATAGATTAAAAGGTGTCGAGATGGTGCAGCGGCAAGGAAACGCTGATGAAGAAGCAAAAATCTAGTAGAAACAGGAGGTATGATGTGTTAACAAAAGGAGTTTGTAACGTGGCGGGAATAAATAATAAGTTGAAGAGGGCACGGGGGAAAACTTTTTAGAGTGGGTAAATTTATAGTGGGGTTATTGGAAACATGGATGATGAAGGAGGAATGGGATGAAAGTTAAATTTTGGACTTGCACTTTTGAGCTTTTAAAAAGGATATATTTTCGAATTTTACCAAGTTTACATTAATACTATGTTTATTTAGCAAGTAGGAAATTTGATCGAAGGAGGGGATTGGAATGTGAGAACTGGGAACCAAGACACAAAAGGTGTGAATCAAGAAGGACGACAAAAAAGAGGGAGAAGGTCGAAAGTAATGAAGGAGTGGAAAGGATCAGGTGGGCTGATGAGCAAGGTCACTTCCAAAGAATAAAATGCTGATGCTTCTGAACAATTTATGGAGAGGAGAAAAGCAATTTCCAAGTGAATGGAGGGAAGAGATCATTGTGCCAATATATAAGGGAGGAGATGAGAGAGATCCAAAAAACTATAGGGGAATATCACTAATGGATAGCCTATTTAAAATAATAATTATAATGGTGAAGTTAGAATGGGTGAGCGGGTATCTGGTCGTTTTCAGATGAGGCAAGGGTGCCCATTGAGCCCATTGCTGTTCAATCTGTATGTAGCAGATATGGAGAGGGTGTTGGAGCTGGTGCAGGCAGGGCGAGTAGTAGTGGGAGAGAAGAAAGTATGTAGTCTGGCATATGCGGACGATGTGGTAGTGTTAGCGAAAACGATGAGTGAAATGAGAGAGTTGAAGAAAAGAGTGGAAGGGTACTTTAAAAAAAGACGGCTAATGGTGAATATGAGAAAAACCAAATGGATAATATGTAGGAAGGAGGAACATTTGGGCTGGTCAGGAGAACAGATTGAGCGAGTGAAATAATTCAAATACACTGACCAGCATAAAATTAGGGTCACTCCGTTATTTGAAGTTATTTTAGAAATTTTTAGTTTTTTACGTATTTTTTGGGATGTAACAGTTCACTAACTGATTGCTTGAATAAAAAAATAATATTTGGTTGTTCAAAGTTCTTTGAAAGTACTGAAAATAAACAATTTTAATTTTATATGCTAAGTAACGAAAATGAACAAGTTTACTTTGATACGTTTTTTTAAACGAAAGAGAGTTTAAGGACTTCAGTAGCGAGTATTCTTTCCTCTGGCAGTGATAATAGCTTGCAATCGATGAGGCATGCTCTGGATCACATTCTGCGGAAGATTATCCCATTCCTGCACCAGTATGTCGCGAAGCTCTCTAGAAATTCTGAGGGCCGGTATATGTCTCCGTAAACGTTTTCCCATCTCATCCCAAACATGCTCAATCGAATTTAAATCTGTACTGCGAGCAGGCCAAAGAAATCTTGTGATTTGACACTCATCAAGATACTCAGTAACTATCTGAGCAGTGTGGGTTCGTGCGTTATTATGCATAAATGTTGCGTTGCCTCCTAGAATCATCATGAACGGTAAAACATGGTCTTCTAGAACCTCTGTCAGATACCTGCGCACAGTAAACATTCCATTCTCGATAGAGACTAACTTCGTGTGAATGTCAAAAGATATGCCTCCCCATGACATAACTGATCCTCCACCAAATGGAAGTCGCTCGGCAATACACGCTTGAGCATATCTCTCGCCTTGCTGTCGCTATACTCTTACACGCCTATCTGAGCCCGTAAGACAGAATCGCGATACGTCGGAAACAATATGCGACTCCAATCCGGTTTTGTCCAAGCCAAGTGTTCTCATGCAAAATTTAACCTCGCAATCCGGTGTTCGCGGGAAAGCGGCGCTACAGTAACTCTAGTTCGAGAAGATAATCCAACAGCATGAAGGCTCCTCCTAACTTATGTTTACATTTCTCACTTCTTGTAGATGATTTCGAAGGGGCAGTGCCGTGACCGTTCGGTTTCTCAAAGCAGTAGAAACGAGAAAGCGGTCATTTCAAGCAGTTGTAGTCTTGCCTCGCCCTGAACCAGGTTTCTTCGTACCGCCGCCATACTCGTTGCACACATGACACCAACGTTTCTTGCAGTTTCGAGCTGACCGCGGCCGTCTTCTAAAGCCGCCACAATTCATGCCGCAACAACAGGATTTATGCTCATTGCAAAACACTAACAATGACAATAATACACAAACAGTTTGCAACTAACAGATGACACCATAGAAACAAAAACTATTTTGTCCTTAAACTAGCTTTTATTTCAAAAAAGCATACCAAAGTAAACTTGTTCATTTTCATTACTTAGCATATCAAATTAAAATTGTTCACTTTCATTACTTTCCATAAACTTTCAACAACCAAATATTATTTTTTTATTCAAGCAATCAGTTAGTAAACTGTTACAACCAAAAAAAAACACGTAAAATTTCTAAAATAACTTCAAATAACGGAGTGACCCTAATTTTATGCTCATCAGTGTATCTTGGTTATACACTCAGCGAAACTGACCAAAGTACGTTATATTGAGTATATTTGCAAGAAAACGAGAGAGTGGCAATGGAGCGTATGCGGGGTATATGGAATGGGATGCTAGGTAGGAACGTGAGTATGCAAATGGTATGGTGGGATGCATGTCTGAGGTCAATAGTATTGTATATAGCAGAAATTTGGGGAGTGAAACTGGAAAGGGTACCCATGCAGTATTTGAAAACTATATTAGGGCTGGAGAGGTCCACACCGATATATATAGAGCTGCAGGAATGCCAGAGAATGTGAATGAGAAATTCGAGAGGAAAATTTTCGAGTTAGGTGAGGAAAGAGTAGTGAGAGAGGCATGGGGGGGGTGCATGTCAGAGAGTGGGTGAGGAAAGGTGGATGAATGAGAGGAGCAAGTTGCATGTCAGGGCGGGGTGTTTGAGGAGAAGGTAGTACGGGGAGTGAGATTAGAGAGCGAAGTGGCAGAAAGGTTACGAGAGGTTGAGTTGCAGGAGAGGCAGGCCAAAATTCAGAAAAGTAGCTACAACCCGAACTACCAAGAACTGAAAGTGTTCGCTCTACTTCAAAAAGTCAGAAGTCCGGTTGCTGGCAAGATTCAGATATGGATGGGAAAGGAATATCAAATATGAGATGTATCTACTGGATGAGTTAGAACATTGGTTGGATGAATGTGATGAAGTGAGAAGATAGATAGGAGGGGGAAAGAGAGAGTTAGGAGGATATGTCAAGGTAAAAGTGTTAGTGGAATATATGTGTGCAAGAAGTTGGTGCAATTGAGGAGAGGGAAGTGTAGTGAAGGTCAGTAAAAATGGAGAGGTTTTTTTTATTTTAGTGTAATTTATAATTTTAAGAAAATTATGCCAAATAAAAGATAATTTATTTATTTAATACGACATTTATAATTAACGATATGACGATTAACAATACGTTAATGAGTCAAATATAACAATGCTTGTGAATGAATGCAGCGAGTCCTATTTATAATAAAATAAACTCAAAGCTAAAAAGAATGACATCTGACGTATGATGATTTTTTTGTTTTTAAGTGGTGGTACTACTGTTTTTTATACTCCTTGATAATCTCTAATGGCCATACTAACTGAAATGATGTATTATATTATGGTAGTTATTAATAATAAATTTCATTCAAATCGAATAAAGCGTTCAGTTGTTATAAACAAAAGAAATAAATTTTTTTGGAACTTTGAAGAGAAATTCCGGCTTAACCGTAAACTTTTGGAAATAGATATGTTGCGTTAAATCATCATATTTTAGCCCCATGAATATGTAGTCCAGCCATTTCCCCGCATTAACGGGACACCCTGTATAATATAATGAAATATAACAATAATGTATCTGCTATAGGTGGAGTCCAAGTTAAAGTAAAAGAAACTTTTAATACCGCCATTTTTGTACACTGTTTTGCTCATAGACTGAATTTAGTGCTATCCCAGTCTGTTGGTAGTATTAAAGAATGCAAGGTATTTTTTTAATCTTGGGTGGATAGGCTTCAAATTTTTCAAAATCGACAGAAAGAACGCACGCGTTAAATGAAATGGTAAAATGAATCCAAAGGTATGTTCAACGCGCTGGAATTATAATGGTAGACTGGTTGGTACAGTTTATGATTATCGAGAATCTTTAATATTACTATTTAAAAATATGAAATAATAATAATATTTTTACAAACGAAATCAAATGATATTGGTTTTTGTATTACAAAAATTGCAGAGTTTGAATAAAATCCTCTTCGACATCGAGACAAATTTGCGTTGGTCTGGAATAGAACGAAGACTGAAAATTCGCAACCTCAAAATAAACGTCTTCAAATTGACAAAGTTAGCGATCTTACAACTTCGTATCGGTGACTTTTTGTGGAAATAATTGACAATATGGTTCAACAAATACGAGACAGATTTAAAAATTTTAGTAATTTAAATTTTGCGAAATTGTGCAATTTTAATAAGTTCAGAGATTCGCCTTTTCCTGAAGAAGCCCTACATTCCTTAGGAGTTAATTATAATAATTTTTTTGATGTACATGCTTTGCGATCTCAACTTTGTGTTTTATATACAACTCCTGAAGCAGCTAGAAAAATCTTCTAGGAACGTTAAAATTCTTAAAAGAAACTGGAATAGATCAAGCATATTGTGAAGTGGCTAGACTTTGTGAATTAGTGTTAACTATTCCAGCTACTAGTGCTTCGGTAGAACGCAGTTTTACAGTTTTAAAACGCATTTAAAACTTCATGAGAAATTCTACAGGAGAAAAAAGACTCAAATTTAGCTATATTATATAGGATACGTGGAGACATCTGGCAGAGGCAGTAATGAGGAGTGGGTCGATGAATGTAGAAGGGTAGGGGATTGAATGAGAAAAGACAGGGCCAGAGTAAAGGTTCTGATGACTATACATATATATTGTAAATTATTATTACAATGTTTCGATGCCATCTTCTTCAAGTGTTAACTCTTGTGTTTTCAAAGTAATACTGGTCTGCTGGTGGATTGTTTATATATATATATATATATATATATATATAGCCTCCCCCTGTGGTTTTTATTTGGCTGCGCGCCATTGGCCAATCTCGGGGAGAAACTTATCCAAATCCTCACAGCAACACTCTCGAAACTTTGCATTAGATTGGTAAACAGTGAACTCCGCCCGTGACTCCTGTATCCTAAATTATTTGTGTATTATTTGATTGTATGTATATTATACACGTTGTCCCCTGAAATTTTGAATACGGGCATTTTAATGCATTACTCGTTGCTTAGTTACCACGCTAGTCACATATTTTAATGAATTGACCAACGGGAAATAATCAGTAATTTCTAATAAAATAGGGAATCAAAATGAAACATATTTACACGTTATTTTAATATTACTATTTTTACGGACACAATGCTGACGTAACGAATAACAAGTAACTGCAATGTTCTTCTTATTAAATGTTCGAAAACATCTCCTTATTGAGCCAAACAATATCCCAAATGATCATAAAATTCCTGTTAACATTATAGCTTCTAAATGTCAAATTGACATGCACATTGCAGCAACAACCATAGCAACCAATAATAATAATCGAGATTTAATACAAATTACATTACTCATATTCAAAATTTCAGGGGACAACGTGTATATTTTTTTGTAATTTGTAAGCAGGAATAGCAAAGATAATAATAAAGAATAATAAAGAATTACACAGCTGCAATCCAGAAAACAGACAGAAGTTCTTGGCCTTCAAGTCATCTTCCTCATTTCAGCCCCCATAAACTTTGTCAGTGACCCGCGCACCCCTCCGCGCCGCGACCAAATTCAATCCCAACAATAACAGTCAAAATTTTGCTACAATCATTGACGCAAAATCCTCCAAATTAGCTCCTTCTTATCTGACCTTAATAAACCCATCATTTGCCTCCAAATAACCTTTCTCTCTCCCTCCATTCCCTCCCCACTCCTCACCCTATTAATGATCCCAGCATCCAGATAACCTCTGTCCTCATCTCTTTTCTCAAACACCCTTCAATCTCTGTTCACTCCATTTACATACTCCCTCCCCCTTTAGACTACTCAACTTTCTTTCTTCCCAATCTCGCACAATCATCTTAGGCTACTTCAATGTCAGGACCAACGTTTTGGGGACAACGCTATCAACCCCTACGATCGCGAACTAAAAAACCCTCTCTTAATCACCGACGATATTGCCAACCCCAAAGTGGCTGCTGCTCCATCAACAGCGGCAACCTTCCCCTCTTCTCCCCTTGCTCTCTCTTTAATCCTGTCCCCTGCCTTCTCTGCCCTCCAAAGAAAATTATCTCCCACACAAATTGGAACACCTTCCAAACCACTCTAAAATCCTTCCAACCTTCCCCGAACCTATCATCGTCAGACGACATTGACGCAGCCGTAAATAACATCACCTCCACTATGCAATAGGTTATTGACAAACACACACCTCTCTCCCACTCTTTTCCTCTCCGCTCTCACATAATCTTCCTCGTCCAACAGAAAAGATGCCTATACAAGTTAGATGCTTCAACTTACAACAGGACCGAACCGAGTGGAACAGGCAAAACGCCCTCATCAAACTTAAAATCAATTAACACAGAAAACAAAAATGGCTACACTCCATCGACAAACTCGACCCCCATTTCCCCTCCCATTTCTGGAAAACCTTTCGCAACCTCACCTACCGCCCCACTTCAATTCGTCACCCTCCTTTACCGATCCCTCTAACATCGCCGAGTACTTTGCCTACCACCTTACCAAAATCCATTCTCCTCCCTCAAGGGCAAACCACACACAGACCTTGAATCCAATCGCCGTTTCAACCATCATAACTCCTTGCTCTAACTAATTTTACTCTTAACCACAACGACGACGATGACATTACACCCGAACGAATCACCTCCCTCATTAAAACTTTCAAAAATTCCTCTCCTATAGGCATCCCCTACTACATCCTAAAACACCTTCCAGCCAACTGTATCTACTTCCTATGATTAATCTTCAGCTCCTGCATTTCTTCAGGATACTTCCCAACACCACATCCCCAACCACTAAAATGGCTTCCGCCGCGGACGCTCTCTACATGCCTCCATCTTCGCTCTTACTTCCTCCTCCGTTTAGAACGCTGTTGTATTGTTTGCAAGTATTCAGTGTGCCAACGACGTCTAAAATCTTGATGCATTCGCACTAACAATTGCCATCTGGATAAGCGTGAAAACTTATTATGTGTAAGATCCTCCTCACTCAAAGGTTCTAACGTTAAAAAATGGCCAGGTGTTAGAACTGAGAACTAACTTGACACAAAGGTTGAGGAGCATCTCAATCTGAATTAAAACAGTGTTTAATTCTTCATATGTAAGTATTTGTTCACCGACAACCCGAGCCAAGTGTGTTTTAACACAGTTTACGTCTGCCTCTCAAAGCCCACCTATGTAGGGGGCGCTAGGCGGATTGAAGTGCCACTTAATGGATAATTTTCCAGCATTGGATTGGCTACCACAAAGTTAGTCGTACAATCGCTGTACATATCAGTACAACGGCCACGGCGAGCAACGAAGCGACGAAGGCAAGCCAAGATGAGCTTCAGATCATAATGACGAAACTAGTTCCAAATGGATCACCATGGAAGCAAAAGAGACGAACACACCTATATACGCTTTAGGCTACTTTGTTGCACGATGCTTACCCAGAGTAATCCTCACCAGGCCTGCAAAATCAACTTCAGCGCGTGCAAAGTGTTTGACCTGTGACACAAGAGAAATATTCAACCTGCCCATTATTAGGGTTTGAAATCTAGGTTCCACTCGAAAACAACGCATACATTGAAAGCTGACACATTTGATTTCACGTCGACACGACAGAATCCGAAACTGTTGTGATAGTAGATAATGCACCGTTTTACATCCCGGATGAAGATTGTCTATGATATTGTTGGATGATAAGAGTTGTAAGCCGATGCTTACTTGGTAGCAGCATGGAATGCTTTGCATCGTAATACAAGGAATAATTGTGCAGTCTACCACCCACCCTCAGGACCCCCTTTTATCTATAAAGGGAGCTAGAACACGAAGATGTTTAGTATAAGGTTTACCTTAATTGAGTTTCAAGATTTCCTCCGAGGATACTGGAGCTTGAACATGTTTAACTAAATATTCTTCAAGTACCATGTGAAGCTCATCATGTGATAATGAAATTCCCAATCCTCTAGAACGGTTAATAAAGCGTAACATGTAAGCAACATGCGAAACGATGAAAAATTATTCAATAAATTATCTAATATACATATGAATAGTAGTGGTTGCCAAAAGGAAGTCTTTTCCTCAATCAGTACGTCTGATATATCAGGCAAGGAAATTGCATCTGGTCAGAGATCTGCTGAGTGAGAAAGCCAATCAGGTCCCGCCCACCATAACGTGTTAACAACTCAGTGGGATTCAATCCCAGAGAAGCACAATCAGCTGGGTTGTCTAAAGTGGGAACATGACACCAAACAGCAGGAGTTACTTTATCCTGGATGTGTGATACTCGGCTGCTAACGAAAGTCTTCCATTTGTGCGGAGAGGATTTGAACCATGAATCCGACCAGGCATGAATTTAATTAAATGTTGTAATATCTTTAAAGAAATCCACAACAGATTCAATAAGATCTGCAGCACAAAATTAAAGCCGAGGAATTGAAATTCTCTTTAATTGAGCTACCTTTTATTTATTTAAGTTATCTACCGACAACGCGAACATAAATGAACAGCTGCAAAGGCTGGCTCTGAAGCATCGCAAAAGCCATGTAATTGATAATCCGATGAATTATCCAACAAGAAACGGCGAGGAATTTGTAAATAAGCGAGCAAAGACAATTGTAATTTAAATTTTAACCACCTTTCTACGACGTAAGCTGGAGGAACTTCATCTCAATCTAGACAAGTGTCCATAGGTGTTGGATTAACCGTTTGGCGAAGAACGCCAATCGAGAAATTAATCCTAAATGATCAAAGATACGAGCGACATCTGATAAAGTAGTTCGTTTAGTGCAAGACCTATATAGCAAATTTACTGTAAAGAAAAAACAATCTATACTTGGTTGTCAATGAAGGCTCAGGATTTTGACAGAAGGATCTTCAATGCCGTCCAAGGACAATGATAATGCATCGACTGAACAGCGACATCAGCAAGTAGGGCCTGAACATTACTAGCCCACTAACATAATTCAAAGCCTCCTGATTTCAACAGATGAGTAATTTCCTTGACTCATTGACTAGAAGATTGGCTTCTGGCGGGGATGAACATCCAGAGACAAGATCATCTACATAGATGTCTAAGGATACAACATAAAGAGCCAAAAGATATGTTGATTGTTTGATTCTTGCTAATTGAAGAATAAGTATGAAGCCGATGAAATGCCATACGTAACGGTGTTCAAATGATAAGTCTCTAATTGTTCCAGAGGAGAAAAGCGCCAAACTATTATTTGATCGTCTGTTTGATGTCAGCCGTAAACACTCTCATTCAGACATTATAAGATTGCAAAGGCTTCTGGCCGAGTGTATAGTAATTGTATTCTTACTTTATAAAAATCATCAACTTCCTGCTGCCTTCCAGGATCAAGCATCGTGAATTTCGGCCTCGGCAATGTCAAATATTGTGTGTTGAGCTTTGTACTTAGAATAGCTATATCCGGTCTGGGTGTGTAAGGAGTGCTCATGAAGCCCCACTCATAAGGGGGCATCTGCAACAGGTTTATTAAAGTTGGAATTCATATGGCTAAAACTTACCTGAAATTTCGATAAATTTTCATTACGATAATTTTGAAAGTAATTGATGTTTGAAGTGTCAACTAAACTACCATATCCATTCTTTATCGGCGGATGTGCTCCCATAAAGGGAGCCTTGATAGATGGAGGAAAGTAAGTAACTTTCATGTCTGATAAATTAATATCACCCATTTTTTTGCTGCGAAGGAAAACTTTAATTTAATGTCTGCAAATTTGACAATTGTGTAAATGGTTAATTTTGTTTGCGATCATTAAAAGTAACAAGCTCATTTACACAAAAACACGGCTGAAGGACTAAGTAGTCGTTAGCCCATTACAAATAAAATTCTGGCATCAATCATAATACACTTATAGTAGTAGACTTTACTATATATTTTTTCATTCTGCTTTAATATTTACGTTGATGGAAATATTTCAATCAACGGTATTTATATAAATACAATATGAAATATATTTTAAAAGCATTACTGTAGAAAATAGTGGTGATGTGGCAACATCGCATAATGTTAGGTTAGTTTAGCAGGTGACATTGACAGTTCAAATACTTTTTCATTGTGTAAATAATTAAACGTAAATTTTCCGTAATCCATTTTAATTTCGAATTTCAAACAAGCCAGAAGCCACACCGGGGTTGCCCCCCACGAAAGTGTTAATTAACTTGATGTTTTAACCGCGTTCCGATTTCCGGCCTCTTCTAAAAATAACCCTCGGAATGCCTGGCGTAACGGCATTTGCGCGGATTCCGCGAGCAGTAACCCGGTTTTAAAAAAAGGGAAGAAACCGACCGGCGACAATTACCCGTCCTTAATATAATGGTAATGGATAAGTACTACCACCATGTCGACCCGCGGCAGGAGCTGTGGGAGAAGATCAACAAGCTTCACCTCAGCTACCTGGAGATGGAAGAGAGTCCGCAAAAGCTGGAGCACCGCAACAAGCTAGAAGGTCAGTTTGTGAACCGCTCACCAGCGTTCGACCCACGTAAACGTATTACCTCGCCTCGTTTTAAGATTGCATCAACGAGTACCTCTGCCTCGTGCCGCACAACCAGAAGTTCGAATTGCCTTGCACGGCCGAGGTCCTGTACAGGTCCGCGAGTAGCAACAAGGATTTTAGCGGGTATCGGGCCGCCCTGGGGTTCGATGCTGTAGGCAGGTATGCGGCAAACTTAATTACCAAACCGTGGAGGAGAGAATACAGGCAAATAAAGGTAATTAATTTAAATCAGTGTAAAAACTATTTCTACGTGCTTTCTTCTTTTCGAATAAATTTATCCTGCATCTTAATTTTTAGATGTATTCCGGATTTTATAAACACGAAATAGAATCGAATTTGGTGGGAGCTGAGATGTTATTTGAAGCGATGGGCTACAGACAAGTAGGACGGGAAATTTTAGTTTTGGAGGGGCCTATATGTCCGGATCAGGCTACAAATGTGTCTCTTGATTCGTTAATGGCCTACGTTGAATGTCAGGTAACTTTTATAAATTCTTAAACATTAAATTATAGGTAATATCTTTTATTGATGAATTATACTACATAACATCGTAATTTTGTATTCAATTGTCTCTTCCGATTGTTTTCTTATTTAAAGACATTTTTAAAATAAGAGAAATAACAATAATATTATGCAATTTTTAAATTCATCAGACCATTATTTTATATGTATGTTTTGTTATTCAAATTTGAACCCAAAGGTTCTGTATGTTAATTTTTTTTGAGTTTATGTTAATTTTATGTTATATCAACCAAATAATTAATTTTATTATAAAATTTATTCATGTTAGAAATTGTAAATCCAGATTTTCTTATGGGCATTTGTTTTTTCTTCTTCCTTAATTTACTGAAGCCTGGCTTTCGTTTATATTAGCTGTACAAATGAATAATCCAAATTATTTTAAGCAGTCAAGAATTAAATTTGAAAATCAATTGATTTTCCCGTTCTTTTACGGTTATATAGTGTTGACATATAGTGATTAAAAATGACAGTTGGTATGTTTTAAAAGTATTCAGTACAGTCAAAAATGGCAGCACTTAACGTGCATTGGGGAAGGTGTTGTATCGTACAATATGTGTACATTTTTTTTAAAGTGATTTAAATCTGGTGATTTCTGTCTGAACAATAAACAAAGCCCTAGAGGCCTTAGAAAGTGCAACGATGATGAGTTAGAGAAGATGAGCTGGGAGTTACCCAGCAATTGATTTTCGAATGCCTAAATGAGATGCAGAAGATCCAAAAAGAGGGGTAATGGGTTCCACATAAACTCACTGAAACTAAGAAAAATAAATAAGTGCTGAAAGTCTTTCTTGTGGAAAATTGTTAAGGTTGATGGGAGATGGATACTCTGTAACAATCCGAAACGCAGAAAGTCGTAGGTAAATCCCGGTGTTCGGTTCTGGACGTTGATTAATTAACAATTTAATATAATAATTGGGTGGCCTCCCTTAATTTTGATGCACACGATAAGAGAGGCGACGGTCGCACAGACAATCGAAGATCGCGTGACAACTAAAAAAATTTACAACTCGCGAGTTTGTGTGAGGAGGGTTTTTTATTCGTTTTTTGAGACAATATTGTGTAGCATCACACGCAGAGAGCAAGAAAAGGAATTCGTCTCGGTAAGTCCTCTCTTTGCATAAAACGGGAGAGCAACCACACGCTCACGAAAACCATAAAATATATAGTCCACTTAGTCGATCGATTGTGAATATTTGGTCCTTCGAACCGGATTCCGGGTTATTCGTTAAAATTAGTAGTTTTGTCATAATTTTCGTTGTTGCAATAAATCATTCATCGGCCGCTTCATTTTGGAAGTTTTGTTTTTTGTACGCGCCAACATTGCCTAGTTCCTCAACCCGACACTGCTGGCAGCACAGATTCGCCGCTGGAGCGCGACACATTGTCCATCTTTCTTCGTAGTAGTTGGAGGGCGCGCATGTGCGTTGACTTCGATCTCGATCAGCTGTGCGAAACAAAACAAGCAAGAGACAGCCAAAGTGGAATTCACCAATTTTAATGAATTTTCGTCTCTTTAATCGTTATTATCTATAATCGAGTTAAGCAATAACGGATTCGTTCCGTGTTGCAGGTTAAACAGCAAACAGAACCATGCCGAAAAAGAATAAAGCCATATATAATGGTTTTTACTTCTTCATGTGTGAATATAAACACAAGAAGGGAATTAGCATGCAGCAGGCTTCTGCCGAAGCAGGATCTATTTGGCAGACTATGGCACAAGGGGAAAAAGCACCTTATTTAGAACATGCCGCTAAAATGAAGAGCAAAGGAAATGGGCGACAAACAGCTCTTAATGAAAATATGGATCTAGTGTTACAGCAAGAAACTGAAGAAAAGCAAGCAGAACAAAGAATGCATAATGATATAAAAAGTACTGTGAAACGTTTTGTAGATGGCGAAACTATTGCATCAGAATATTTCCATATAATGCACATCAACGTGTTTTGCTATGTTTCCTTAACGAAAATGTATTACCCTGCTGAAATTGGACTGCTGAGATTTAATCTCCTTAATGGTGTCGAAGAAAGCAATATTTACCATAGTATGATTGAACCAGGTCCCCTGCCAAAAGGCTACGCCTTAAGTGCAAAAACAAAATCTGAAGAATCACACAAGATTCCACCACCATCTGGATTTGATTCTCCAGAATCTAACATCTATGAAATTATCCAGAGAATATTATTATTTATGAAGGAACATGAGAATAATTCCTCATATCCACCTATCTACGTCAATAATGTAAATATGCAACTGGTATCTGAAGTCTTGGCACAGATGTGCAATGAGATAGAGATGGAACCTTGCTTCAAAGTATATTCCCTAGAATACCTGCTTTTTACAATTCGAAATAATTTAAGTGATGAAATTGTTTGGCCAACTATAAGCCAAAGTATTCATGAGTTAGAGAGAGATGTTTATGACTACACAGAAGGAATTTCTTGTGCTTTCCATGAAGCCTGTGACATGCCCATTCACTGCAGCAAATCAATAATTACAAGATTTGCATATATACTTTGTGATAACTGTTGCCCTTCCATGGGAATAACACTAATTTCGGGTCATCATATTCCAAAAAATAAAATGATGTCGCAGATAAAAAGCAATACTGTTTCTTATGCTAATACAACAGTGTCCAGTTCCGGTTCATCTAGTTCAGAGAGATATTCCACTGCATTTGAAGATGAATGGGTAACTGTAGGAAGTGGTCGACGTGACACTTATACAGGGAGTGTATATTCACTGGGAAGTCCTGAGTCTGTTAAACGTAAACCATTAACAAAAAGTTTGGCTGCAGAAGATACTGCCAGCGTATCAAGTAGTAGTTTTGGTACAAGGAGCCTTGGTACTAATGGCTTTGGCAACAGTGGGATTGGTAACCATGGTGTTGCTTCAAATGAAAGGAATGGATATGTGCTCCCAATTGGAAGGGGAAGAGGTCGTGGTGGACACAGAGGAAAATAAAGTTCCAGCTTGAATTGTTATATTTTATTCATCCATTTTAATTTTCAATTAGATTTTCTATTACAATTTATGTGTAATATCTTTTATTTCTCAAATTTGACATTGTATTATTATAAGTGTTACCTCTTAAGTATAAATCTCTATTATAGATGTTAGGAATGTTTATGACAGTGTACTTTTTGCTTTATAAATTATTTAATGTATGATTACCATATTTTATAAGATGTTTTCGACTGAAATAATAAAGAGATAAGTGTGCTAAATTTAAGCGTTTGTATTTGAAATGTTTACTTCTCGTGTCGAAGTTGTAAGAGTAATCATCATGAATTACTACATAGAGATCCTACTTCACCAAAGAAGAAGGAAAATACTTCTGAAAACACATCCACTTCCTGCAGGTTTTCATTGAATAAAGGAACCAGTTCTCATCACACAGTAGTACTTCTTTGTACTGTTCAAGCATTGGTGCTTGATGGTTGGGGTCGATACCAACAGGTTAGATGGTACTTGATGGAGTAAGTGAATCCAACTTTGTTTCGCATGCTTGTGCTAATCGTTTGGGATTAGATGTCGAGAAAGCCAATATTTCTATTCATGGTTTGAGGAATACCGACATCGGTCATACTAGTGGAAGAATAAAATGTTGTCTTGCTGCTGGTAATGGTGGACCGCCACATTTCAATATTGACAGTTTCGTTCTTAATTCCCTTGTCACATGCCCCTCGAAACAAATTGAATTGAATTCGAATAACTGGCCGCATCTTCAAGGTTTAAAACTAGCAGATCCTGACTTCTTTATTTCCCAGGGAGTTGATATGTTGTATGCAAAATTGCAGTTGGATATCGTTTCAATTATTTCACTTCTCCGGTTGAATCCAGTCGTCCTAATCGCGGATATTCGCCGAAACATCAATGTACCGAAACATCTATTTTCTAAATTTAGTTGTTGTTTATTTCGTGAACTTTCTAGGAAAATCTCCTTAATATCTCCCTTGGAGTGGAGATTTAGTTAAGTTAGAGGTTAAGTAGATTAGTTACCCTTCCCTTCCTAAATCCCTTTTCGTAACGAAAATTGCGACAAAACTACCAAAGTGTCTTTCGACAGAGGTTTTATTACTGAGTTTTTCAAGGCCGGCGGGATGTTCGGTTCTGGACGTTGATTAATTAACATTTTAATAACGGGTGTCCAACAATTATTGCAGTCCCGGGTGGCGTTGGAATAAAAAACGTAGGTCGATTCTTACATGTTGCAAATAAATGAACTGACATTTTTAATGCACATTTAAGTTATGTTTGACAATTAAAATGTCAGTTCATTTATTTGGCACATGTAAGAATCGACCTACGTTTTTTATTCCAACGCCACCCGGGACTGCAATAATTGTTTCACACCCGTTATAATAATTGGGTTGTCTCCCTTAATTTTGATGCACACGATAAGAGAGGCGACGGTCGTACAGACAATCGAAGATCGCGTGACAACTAAAAAAATCAACAACTCGCGAGTTTGTGTGAGGAGAGTTTTTTTTATTCATTTTTTGAGACAATATTGTGCAGCATCGCATGCAGAGAGCAAGAAAAGGAATTCGTCCTGGTAAGTCCTCTCTTTGCATAAAACGGGAGAGCAACCACACGCTCACGAAAACCATAAAGTATACAATCCACTAAGCACTTAGTCGATCGGTTGTGATCACAGTCGCAAAATCCTATCGCTTCGGCAAGACGGTTTTTCTCTGCATTTGATATGATACGAAAGGTTATTATTATGAGTTGTTGTAAGCAGGTGGAACAGTTGCTGCGGACTGCTACCAATGTCGATTAATCCGCTTGAGCAAAGAATTGGAATGAAAACTTGCTTCCAATATAAAAGACACCATAATAAGCCTTGGCTGGGATGTCTTATTATTTCAATCAAATACGCATTTCCAATCATTGGATGAGATCCGAAAATGGCTTGACAACTATATCAGAGCCAAAGACGTAACATTTTTCTGAAATGGAACTCATCAGCTGCCTGAAAAAGTTAGATTATTCATTTGTACACCTAATACATTGAGCCATCAAACAGGGATCTTAAGAACTAAATCTATGATGTCATTCACATCAAGGAGTAAACATAGTTACAAAGTCTTCTCACCTAGGGGCTTATCAAAGAATTTTTAACATACAGTCTGAATTTATCTATAGTTCATGGGTAAAACATAATGTAAATGTGCAAGCTTATAACTATGAATTATAATATCTTATAAAGTAATTTTCTATTTATTACATTCTTCGTTCTGCCATGATTTAGAGAATTTGTTTACACCAGAAGAATTATTACGCTAATATACAGGAATGGTCGTTTTAGATACTTTTATGAAATATTCTATAATAGTTAAAAATATTACTTTTATAACTTAATTTACTTTACCTGTTGCTCTATAAATATATAGCATTTTATTAAAATTCATATTTTACAGATATTAAAAACTGTATGGGAGGAAGTCTCTTCAGTTTTTAAAGTAAGTTGGCTGGATGTGTTAAAATTTCGTGAAGACCACCTCTGCAGTCCCAAACAACTGGTTAGCTCCCTCATCTACATGTACCATCAGCGTCAATATCAAGAAAAAACCGCAAATTATCAACCTGACCTAATGTGTAATCCGAAAATGAACATGCATCACATTTCCCATCACCACCAACTTCAACCATCCCCCTATCCAATTATGCCACCCACTCATATGCCCGCACCTTGTATGTACCAGATGAACGGATGTTGCGGAGGCGGTGCATACATGCCTTGCCACCCACCTCAATACCCTCCACCTCCATACCTACCCTACAATTGTATGCCAGTGAAACCGCAGTTTGTGACTCCTCATTATAAATATAACACTACAGTTCCAACGGCTCAGTTAATTGAATTAGATCACACATATGATACACCGGATGCTCCACAACAAAGGAGATATGATACTGTAACTGATAAAATGAGGCAGTTATATGTGAGTGATCGTAAAACACCTAGTGAACCAAAAATGTCCGATCGAGATGACGGTTCTGGAAATTTCGAATCCTGGGATTACGTATACCGAAATTTAGAGAGCCAAGGCTATTCGAAAGACCTCGGTGAACGAGGGGACATCCTCTCACAATCACTAGATTTGGAAGACCGAAGGAACAACACAATCAAAACAGCAAAGAAAGTAGATACCCGTGAAAGGAAGAAATCTGATCATAATGTATATGACAACTTACAACCCTCCATCAAAACAATGCCAAAGCCCGAGAAAAAAATACAGCCATCCGTAGCACCTATCCCCGGACCTTCGAATCCAATCAAACAACCGGAGGTTAAAAGAAAGAATGAACCAATTAAGACTGGAATGAACTCGTCTGGAGATTGGCATTGTAGTGCCTGCACTTATTTAAATGCAGCCTCCAAAGATATCTGTGAAATTTGTAGCAAGAGCAGGAATGGGAAAGTGGAAGAACTCCAGGCGGGAGGCACCGAATGTAATAAATGCACCTATGTTAACAACAAGGAAGAGAAAATATGTGTAGTATGTGGTGCGAGCCTTGATAAAAACCCTACATATATCTAATCGCAAATGTTATCTATTTATATTAGCTATTAATGGAATTGTAAATAACTATATTTATATTTAATCATTTTAATAATGAATAACGCTTTAATTTCATTGTTTATGTAATAAAATAGTTTTTTTTCAAAACCTTTTTATTGAACCATTTTATCATTTTATATTTCAGCTATTAATTAAATTTGTTTACTTGAATGATGAATTAACAACATTTTAATCTGAATTCAGGTTTTTTTATTATAATTTAGTTTATTAACCTAATAACTATAAAGGACATTATTACTTACCTACTATATAAACATATCTGAAATGAGAATGAAAACAATATAACTACAAAATGAAAAGAAAACAAAGCAATGGATGCATTACAAATATTTTGTTTTTATTTTATCATCATAAAAATAATCATAAATTATTCGTACACACCGACAGACTGTATGCAAGTATGCATATTTATTAACAAAATAAAAATAATCAATCTAAAAAAAGAATCGATCATTTCGATCTTTTTTTTGGCAATATGTACAAATTGTATAATTCACTTACATCTCGTCTCCTTCCTTCCACTTTCTGTCTCTCTCTTTCTCGCTCTCTTTCAACTAAAAACTCAATCATTCTTTATACACAATAAGAGACAACACAACAATGAAATAATTGTACAAAAATATAAAAAAATAAATGGTTATTTAAGATGCAACATAACCCATCTTAATTTTTCAATTGTTTGCATTAAAATTAGTAATTCATTTAAAAAATTAAAATTTTCTTTTGTTTTCAAAACCAGTTTTGATTTCATATGAGCATCAAAAAAATATTACTTTAAGGAAAATATTTGATTTATACATATACAAATTTTTGATTTTTAGGCTATATATATAACCATAAATTATGTCCAACAATTATCAAATTTGAGATGAAGTTTATATTGCATTTAAACACCGAAATAGAAATGGAGGATAGGTAAATAAACACTGGAATGAATAAAGCCGTAAAGTATGTACAGAAATTGTATAGCGCACACAATATATGGTTTAAAAATTAAGTGAGGGTAAGAGGGGGGGCGGGGATATAATTGTCAGAATCACAGATGAATGAAAAACAGTTGAACGTTGATCACTTTCAGTCGAATTCGGTGCATTCATCGGAGGTAGTCCGGGCGGCAGGAGGAAGCTGTTATTCTGCGCACGATTCCCTAATTCAAATCAATTAGTTTTTTCTCAGTTTTTTTTTTGTACTTATCGATATATATAATATATATACTGTATCATTACAAAAGGAAGCATTCGCTCATGAAACGGAGCAACTTTACAGTACAGTAAATATTTACATAAAATACTTTACAAATAACAATCTTTGGTTACATTAAAAAGTAAAAATTAATTAATAGATAATAAACAAAACATAAATAACATCGAGGGAGTGATGAATTAAACTAGACGATTAACACCTAAAATTATAAACACATACATTATATATGCAGTATAACAGGTTTTAAATAATAATACTAAAATGTAATTGAGGTATTGACGATCATAATGGACAGCTTCACTTTTAATTACGTTAAAAAAACGATCTTGAGATTTAAAAATTATAATTACATTATTTTTATCATCACAACTATTCTTAATTTATCTTAAAATCTCACAACTACTCTTAATACTCTTCAATTTTTGTTAGAAAATAATATCTTTTTACAATTGGAAGTAACACAAATGTATTATCTCAGTACCCAATAATAAATTATCTACATGTTGCACGTTTTATTAATGAAAATTAATAACAAAAATACCCATTATGATTGAAAATGCCTCAATTATATGAGATCTTCGGGTCAAAACAATTTCTCCTCATCGTTTACGTTTCAGCTCTTGGATAAAACTCTCAGTCGAAATTTTGATTGTTTTTTTTTCGTGGGGCCACGGTCCCGCGGATTGCATTGATTCAAATATAACTAATTGTAAATCAGTCTGCGCGAAATTAATCTTAAAAAAATAAAAACAGTCTTAAACAACTAAAATCTCATATCTAATATTGTCCGTTTAAAATTATAGACATACGTACATTCTTGTATTTTTTTTTTTGTTGTTTTTGCTACACACGTTTTTGGAGCGCTTTTGTTTTTCAATATACAGAATCTAGATACAATGGTTTCAATATAATTACAAAATGTCCTGTACACACTAGAAATACCATTTCTTGGGGGTGTATCAGCCAAACCGTTCCTTCACCAGGAACATAAGCTTCTTCTTGCCCTTGTAGGCGACCTTCATGTTTTCTATCAGTTGCGTGAATTGCGCGTGCCCGTCGTGCGCCAATATGAACGTGTCCCTGGCTTTCGTCAGGAAGTCTATGAAGTCCCCGTAGTGGCGGGGGGAGATGTGTGTAAGCCGTGAATGCGTCGTGTTGATGTACGCGGCCACGGCCGCTTCTAGGAGCTGCCGCAAGGGGGGTCTGTCGTAGGAAAGGGGTTTTATACCGGAAGTGCAGCCGCGCCCTCTGTGAGAATGCGAGTGGTGTTTTCCGGTATCTAAGGAAGCCGGGTGTGGGCAGGAGGAGATGCCCGGCGCCGTCATACTGCACCTTCTCAAGATGTCGGAAAGTACGGTGGCGCATTGCACGTTCTTCACCAGCAATGGGATCATATTTGTGAGTTCCGTTTTGCCCAATGAATGGCTAAGAGCACACGCCCAATGTATATCGCTTATTGCTGGATGAGTGTCCTGCAAGAAAACAAATAATTCACAATTTAGTAAAAATATGTTAAGTTTTTCTGTGTAACGGCAAGTAATAAACTGCTCGGAGAAAAATTTATGAGCCATTATTCATTATTATGATTTTGACTTATTTACATACCTCCGTAGATAAAAGTTACTGAGTATAAAAGACACAACATTTAAATCGAGCATTCTTATTGTTTCTCATTATCACAATATGTGTAATATTACCTGATTGTAGGCCAAGTGAACATTCTTCATGGCCAGCATGGCCAACTTATAGGCTCTCGTGGGATAGCCCCTATGTTCCATGTATCTGGCGATAGTAAACAGCTGTGAAGAGGTCATGATATGCGAGGCAGCATCTACCACGATCTGGTACGCTGTTTCGAATGCAAGCGCCTCATTCTCACAAAGCGTCAGTGCATTCAAGGCACAGTTTGGAGGGTCCTAAAAAAAATATGTATATGTTGGTAAGTCAGTAGTAATAGGTTATTTGTGTACTAAGAGTGAACGAAGGCTTTTGTGGGTTAAAGTGTGATTTTAAGCCTTTGCAGACACTCGGACTGAAAACACTTCAAAAGCCAGTTACTCCCGAAGTGCATACACTATTTTATGCACGTATAAAATAAAACTTAAATTTAGATCAAGTAACACAAGGTAGTCAAGGTGTAAGTGATGTAACCCTAGTAACGCTGGAAACAGTGGTAGCTAGTTACGTTTCAATTTAACAATGAATGAAATTGACAAAGCAGCTGAAAATGTGAGAAATTGTGGATTGCTACCGGAAAAATTACAGCACCTCTATGAGAAGGCTTACAACGACTAGTCTAAAGAACAACTCCGTCTAAAACTTGTATGATAACATAACGTAAAGGCGAATATGTGGAGCTATAAAGAGGTAAGTATGATATTGAAATCCGCTCATAATCAATAAATTTTAATATGTTCGGGCATAAATCTTATTTTGTACTATTACTGTTGAAGGTTTCAATTAAATTACACTTGGTTTGTTTCACACCAAGTGATGAATGAGAAAGTCATTCAAGAAATCCTATTTTGTATTATTATGTAATTGACAAGACGTACCTTTGTGGCACACTGTAGGGCAAGCGTTCTAGCACAGCTGGAAAGATCCTCTTGTTGATTAAAGTTTAAATTCAGGCGCATTATGGTGCTGTGTGACATAACGGTGGTGGCCACCGGGCCCGTCGCTTCGGTCGCCGTGAAGAACTGGTACCAATTCTGCATGATGGACATGAGAGCGTCGACGCCGACTTCGGTAGCACAGGTGACTAGCCATCGCACCATCTCCCTTCTCCGCCAGTTTAGGGAGGAGAGGGTCATACGCATCACCTGAAGGCCGAGTTCGAAGGCGACGCTCAGTAACGTCGGATGGCGGGGGCCGTTCTCTGGCGTTGCGAAACGAAACGCGTCCTGCGCTAACTTAAACAAGTGCGAAGAACTATGAATGTGCCTCTGCGATGACTCTAGCACTGTTCGTAACCGCATTACTTCACCTGAAATTAAAAGATGGACAATGCGTTTAGTTGTAAGGGTAAAATTAATAACCTTATTCCTCACCTTTTGCAGCACTAAGCATAGTTGAACTGAGAGCACACTGCTGCGTTTCGATGTGTCCTAACGTGAACCACCTTGGAGATCGGCTCATCATAAGCGAACTCGATGCATTTCCACCCATCGGATCATCGGAATCCTCGTGTTCTTCCAACAAAGGTAACCGCATAGCCCTCAATCCGACCTCGTAGGCTAAATCAGGGTAGTAATTTAGCAGTGATAGGAACATAAACCTGGCAAATGTGTGCATAGGTATGCTTTCCGGATGAATTCCGATACCAAGACCGCTTGTCGGTCCTCCCTCTAACAAGATGATTGCCTGCCTTCGCAAAACTGCCACCAAGCTGTTATCCAACTCAATCTCCTGTAGCTTGGCTATAAGCCGATCTTCTTGTTTACACGACTTTTCCTGAAAAATTGAAAGATTGGGTTCCACATACTAATATTTACAAAAATATATTTAAAAATGTGCTTACATAAAAGCTATTTATTACATAGAAATTAACATACCTGTGCATACAATCCAACCGGCATTATCCTCTGCTGTCCCAAGCCTATCAATGCCACTTCGAAAGCTAAAGTTAAGTAGGTTTCCGAACGATCTCTCGAACCAACGACAGGAACGTGATGGTATCTAGGTCGTAAGTTGTTGTGCTGGTCCTCCATTCCCACCAGATCTGCAATGGCCGAAATACCTTAATTGCACATTGTAATTTTGTCTGGCGACATTTCTACTTACCTAAGTAACTAGGCGTTCTCGGTCTTTGATCCTCGGGTACAATTGATGCGTCCGCTAGGGTATCAAAAAGACACCCAATAGGATCAAGTGGATGTCCCACCCAACCGTCTGTGTTAAAGGGTGCGTTTATCGATGTTGTAGAACAGGAGGTGTTGCATTGACCAGCACATCGGGACGTACATGGTTTGCAGTTAATAGGTTTACTAGGTGCCGTGCTAGTGCTGGCACCGCTTCCACTACCACCACTACTACTACACCCTGAGGTGGACTGTTGGCTTTCGTGCCACTTCTTCTGTGCCACTAGCTGTTGTTGCTTCATCGTCCGTACAACTGATACTGCTAATCTTAAAGCGGCTTCCATGTGTCCGTGTGACCGCAACGAGTCCACACGAGCAGCACATAATGGAATTGGTTCTAAAATATAATCCACAATAATTCTTTCGTTATGCAATAATGTATTTGATTACATACCATTCCATAGTGGTTGTCCCTGTGAATTAAAACTACCCCCTGAACTGGAACTATCTGGCACGTGCGAGCAATACACATCACTCGATAAAATATTTTTTAAATGCATATTATCCCAAGACATGGAAACCGCGTCGAGGGCTCTAAAATGATGCAAACATTTCGGTAAATTAATAAACGATTAAAAATAACCCCAAAAAATAAAACGTACCTGTGAAATACTGTTCTAGGTAAAGCGGGCGGAGATGACTTAGAATGGTTCCCTGATAGTCTCATTCGTTTGTTTCTGTGGCTGTAATCCGAAGAGTCGTCCTCATCGGAACTGCTCGAAGAATCGAACACGGGCCTTCCTCTGTCCCTATCCCTCTCCCTTTCTCTATCCCTATCGCGACGTTCCCTTCTATCCCTCTCCCTGTCCGCGTACCTGTCTCTTTCTCTGTCCCTATCGTTATAATATCTATCCCTATCTCTATTTAAATACTGAAAAAAGAAGGATATTTCAGTAAAATGCAAACATTTTCTTATAAATGGTAAAAAAATATAGTTTAAGTTTGTGTTACGATTAATTAACTTCTCAATTTTATGTTAATAAAAAGATTAATTAAGCACTTGGTTATGTTTCACTATTTTTTTTACTACAATATTAATATAGATAGATTAAGATTTTTATCTTAATTTTTTACTACTATTCACTCTTAATTAAGGATTTAAGATCTAAATAATAGGTCTGATTAACTTTCATACCGAGTCTCTCTGATTATTCTGCTGCAACCGAAAGTCAGGATCTTCAGGAGGACATACGTCGATATGAGTCCACTTTTCCAGCAGCAGTTTCCACTGATGCTTCTCGTGGTTGGTGCAATTTGGGTTCAGCACGATGCACACCCATAGAGACCCTGTTAAAAATAAAGGTGCACGTTTAACCTTTAATTAAATCTCAGAGTTGCCATCAAGACATTACCGAGTTGGTCCCAGAGCTGCCGGCATTTGTCAGTCATCGGCGTGCCCTGATTCCTCCACAGCTGCAGCCTGGGATCTGATAGGAACTGTTCGGTGATAAGAGTCAACATCCGCGCGCCGTTTGAATCCTGCGCTCTTAACATTTCTCTCACCTGTAAATAAATCATTCTAAAATAAGTTTGCAACCAATTTTTTTATAACCTCGACGTTAAAGCGGAAATTAATCAAGGGAATCTTATTTATATATCTTTTAGTATAATGATAATACTGAAACAAGTCTTGGCCATAGAGAGAAAAATGTTTCAAGTAACTAACGTGAGTCTTCTTAAGGAATGTTAAAGAATTCAAGAAATTTACTTCAACTATATATATAAGCGAGAATTTTTGGGATATTCAAATTTGTTTTGTTTTGGGTGATGATTTTTTCTTACCTTTGAGAATAAGGAATTTAATTGTTTGTTCGCGTTGTAGTATGTCCCCTGTGAGAGGTAGGATTTGACCTGTTCGCAGACTTGTTCTTCGTCCAGGTGCCACGAGTGGTCATCGTCGGCGGAGGCACCCGCCGTCGGGTCTGGTGCGCCGGGTATTTGGTTGATCTCGCTCCTCTGCTGCAGAATCTCGTCGGCGAGTTTCTGCGCCGTCGGAAGGACCTCCGTGTGGTGTTCCGATATCAGGTACTGAACGAACTTCTGCAGTTGCTGCCTGTCCATTTGTAATAGGGTTTCTGTGACAATAAAAAAATGATAATGAATAAAAGAAATTATTAGATAATTATTATTTGAATCAAATTAATAATACATCTGTACTGATGAGATCCAAAACATCAAAACACGAGTCTGCAGATGTTTTTAAATTTGATTTAGACATTATTTCATTTTGCTTATAACAAAATCACCGTTAATTCACCTCTTTTTTTCATATCTTTTACACCAAATTCACTGAAAAACTTTTCAGGTATAATAAAATTTTTATTTAATAGAAATAAATACATTCAAACCAGGGTTGTATTCTATCTCATAAACTGTTTTCTGAGTGATTATTCTTTGTTTTTTTTCACATTTTTTGGGTCTTCTTTGTGATATTAAAAAAAATTAACAATTTTTTTGGTGTTTATCTGTTGTTTTTCTTCTTTACTGTTCTTAAATAGTTTTGGGTATTTATTTATACAGGGTGACTGACGAAAAACCTTTGGTGCTGTATCTCGCTTATTTTTTATCCGATTTTAATAAATAAAACATCAAATTAAACCATTTTTAAAAGACTTTAATAGGATCTGAACTGTTATTTTTTCTCGCACCCAGTTTTTGACAAAATACGATCAACATTTTTTTTATTGCACTGTATATATATTTTTATTGATTCGCAAGGAGATTTTTTTTCTGAATATAAAATTGTAGACAAATTTATCCATACATCAAACTTAAGTCGAGAAATTGAGGATTAAAAAAATAAATAAAAAGTCAAGTATCCATTGTAAACAATATACAGACCCTATTTTAAATGTCAAAAGTGACAGTGACAGCCATTGATACAATACTGCAACGATTTTTAATTATTTCATAATTAAAATGTTGCAATATTTCAAACACTGTACTAGAATTTTGTGCTTCTACAGAAATCGTTTTTCAGTTTTTGAAATCTTGCAACATTTTTATTATGAAATTATTAAAAATCATTGCAGTATTGTACCAATGACTGACACTGTCACTTTTGACATTTGGAATAGGCTCTGTATATTGTTTACTATGGGTATTTCATTTTTAATTTTTTTTTAATCCTTAATTTCTCGACTTTGGTTTGATGAATGTATACAAAGTATATATACAGTGCAATTAAAAAAAAAATGATCGTCTTTTGTCAAAAACTGGATGCAAGAAAAAATATCAGTACAGTTCATATTAAAGTCTTTTAAAAATCATTTAATTTGATGTTTTATTTATTCAAATCGGATCAAAAATAAGCGAGATACAGCACCAAAGGTTTTTCGTCAGTCACCCTGTATATAGGAATAAAAGAGGAATTTGTTTGTCAATTGTTTTTTAGGTTAAAATATAATACAAATTATCAATTATTTTTCATGAACTCTCATATTTTTTAGGTTAAGGCAATGAATAAAGTATTTACCTAGGTCAAAAAGACGTCAGGGCAATTATTTATTTATTGGGGTAAGTTGAGATTACGCTAAGGCAATGAATAATACATTAGAATAGGCCAAGAGTACGCTAGGAAAGCTTATAATTTATTAGGCTAGGTCTAGTAGGCTACGGCAGTTATTAGTGAATTAGAAATCATTGGGATAAGTTGAGATTATGCTAAATCAACGAATAACACCTTGGGATAGGTCAAGAGTACGCTTCCCGCAGGAGTGGCTGACGTGCACAGCCATTTGGGAGTAGCGATCCCACGTACCCGAGGCGTATACTGCACATACACGCACATTTGTGCAAATACACATAAACAAACACATGCACCCACCCACCCTACATATACATATAATTTTCAATTACAGATCGTCTCGCGGTGTGAAGTAAAATTAATTACAAAACTTTTTGTATTAAAAAGAAATTCAAAAGGTAAAATTTTTGAGTGAGTAAATTAATAAAATTTTTATGCACGATGGGTGGCCAGACTTTAAATCTAATTTAACTAAGATTCGTTATAGAAGGTCATTTATATTTAAACTTAACTTTGGATTATGCTTTATTTTTTATTACATACAAGGTTTTATAGTTTTGTAAGCAGCAAAATCATCAACGATTAGTATTTAAAGTTAGCATGTATATGTAGGGTGGGTGGGTGGCCTCTATCCCACCCTCCAATGAGTAAAACATAAGCGAGGGTTTTAATTGAAAGTTGTAAAATATAAATATACACAAAATAATTGCAAATTTTAGAGATTTGTTCATACAAATTTTTCAATTAATTTTTGATGATGTTTTACTGACTGGAGGGTGGGATATTTTTTACAATTCTACGCAAAAAACAGGAATAGTCAGTGGTTTTTTTTTGAAAATTAAAATATTTTTTTACAAATCTTGGTTTTTGACAGTTATCAATCGTTTTTCATGAACTCTCATTTTTAGGCTAGGACAATTAATAAAACATTGGTTTAGGTCAAGAATACGTCAGGACATTAATAATTGGGATAAGTTGAGTTTACGCTAAGGCAATGAATAATGTATTGGAATAGGTCAAGAGTACGCTAAAATAATAAATAATTTATTAGCCTAGGCCAATAGTAGGCTAGGGCAATGATTAGTGAATTAGCATTTAAAAATTTATTGGGATAGGCCAAGTGTACGCTAGGCTAATAGATAATGTATTAGGTTAGGTCAAGAGTACGTTTGGACAATTAATTATTCATCGGAATATGTGAAGAGTAAAAAGAATGTTAAAACAGTTACTATAGTATGGCACAGTACGGCTAAGACAGCAAAAAAAATATTGAGGTAGATCAGTAATACTTTCAAATGTTTATTAAATGTTCAATTGTTTTTTTCTTAAATCTTTATTGCTTTACTCTACCATTTTCGAAGTTTTGGTTTCTAAGTTTTTAAAATGTTTGCAAGATAAAAGATCAAAAAATAATTTGACTACATCTATAAGTTTTTTTCACGAAATGTTTAAATATTTCCTATTGTTTTTCTAGATTTTTGACAATTGTATTTTTTTTTTTTTGTTATTACTAATTGTTTTTGAGAATTTTCAATTGTTTATCTATATCTACTAGACTGTTCTTTAAGATTTGCATTTTCTGCAATATTCCGTTTATTAATTTTAACAATTTTCAATTTTTTTCTGCACCATCTTTGAATTATTTTCTTTTCATTTCTTTTTAGAGCCTTAAGTAATCGAGTTTAATATTATTAGAATAGGTAATTAAAGGGTGAGTGTAATGATACATCGGTTTATTTTATTAAAAAATTGCAGGAACCCGTTATTTTGGAATGTGAATCTTTTTATTTTGTTAAAGCTTAACGAGATTAACATTAGCTTTTTTTTATTAAATGTGGTATTATAATTTTAATAAATCAACAAAATCTGTTTAGTTAAAGTAAATATACGTAGGGAGGGTGGCCTCTATCGCACCCTTATCTCTAAAATATACGCAAAAGTCAAATAAAAACTATAATTTTGACGGAGAAAAATACTTGTTATGTTCCATATTGTTACTTTTATTTTCAGTTTCCTGACACGTGTTTCGATCATACCCCATACAAAATGGAACATAACAAGTGTTTTTCTCAGCCAAAATTACATATCTGGTTCCATCAAGAG
Source organism: Ontholestes murinus (assembly GCA_963969525.1). Lineage (NCBI taxonomy): Eukaryota > Metazoa > Arthropoda > Insecta > Coleoptera > Staphylinidae > Ontholestes > Ontholestes murinus. The sequence goes on from OZ018397.1 coordinate 30,252,965, forward strand.
GGTAGCTCAACAAGTATAAACTATATTAAAAACTATAATTTAGTTCAGTTTATTTTTGGTGGCTAAACTAATAGAGAATATACATTTTTTTGTTTCCATCACGCACAATTTTTTAATAAATTTACTACGTGTCTTATTTATGGTTTTTTAAATATTTGCGAATAAAAATTAAATGACATTCTAAAAATCGCTACGCCACTAAGATTCAATTGTGTACAAATCAATAGAATGGTATAGGGGAATTCCCAAAAGTTATAAATACACGTCTTTGTCTAACAAGTGCATCCATTGGTTTGTTTGCGTTGTCGTTGTTTAGTGAGTTTAGTAAGCTTTTTGCAGTTAAATTCGTGTTTAAAATCCCAAGACTTTTTCAAAATAAGCGAGATACTTTTTGCTATGTGTTTCAAGTCAAGAAATTTAGACGTAAAACTGCATCACTATTGAAACACCAATTCTACGCGTATTTGGGTACCACATGTTGTATGTAAGATATGTGAAGAGGATTTAAAGCATTGGAGTAATGGAACAAGGAAATCTCTACCCTTTGGAATATCAATGATTTGACGAGAGCCAACAAAACACCATTTTGACTCATACTTCTGTATGTGCTATGTACGTGGATATAACATAAAATATTTAAAAAAACATCATTTATCCGAAATTAGGCCAGTGCCACCTGGTCCAGACTTGCCAATATCTGATAAAACAACACATTTAGAAGATGTTACTAGCAGTTCTGAACCTGAAGTTGATGAAAGTAACTTTAGCGATGCCTGAATGAAATATCGAGCGTTTCTAAGCAACAGCAGTTATTTTCCAACTAAACGACTTATTGTTGTTGTTTATTGTTTATTAATCTTTAGCTTCCTTTCCAAAAAAAATACATATGACTTAGATAAAGACTTAGCTGTTCTAAACGATCTTTCCGAAATTTTGGCATTCACACTTCAAAGTAAAAGTTTACTGTCTGAGGAAGTTAAAATCTCTTATTTTAGGAATCGCGAGTCTGAGTATTCAGTATTTTGCAGAAAGTGGTTGTCTAGTTTATTTCACCGACATTTCGTATAAACAAACTTGGGGGCACATATAATCCCGATGATTGGAGGCTTTTTATTGATTCTTCTAAAAGAAGCCTTAAAGCTATTTTCTATCTCTAGCACAATGGAAATGTTTATTCATCGGTGCCGGCTGCCCATTCTGTAGAAGTGGCGAAAAGCTACAAAAATCTTAAAGTACTGCTTTAAAAAATCAAATACAATGATCGTAGTTGAAAAATGTTTGGGGATTTGAAAATTGTTTGATTTCTACTAGGACAGTAGTCAGTGTATACGAAGTACCCATGTTTTTTGTGTGAGTTGGATAGTCGGAATAGACATCAACATTGAAGAAAAAGGACTGGACAAGAAGAGATAATTTAACCCTTTGCACTCGTATGTCCCCGTACGGGTGACATCACTCGTTTTACCGTTGCGCTCGTATGTCCCCTTACAGGGGACATCGAATTTCTACGCTCTTATTTCGCCGTATCGGCACTAAATACTTCTTATTTTATTGTTTGTAAGTATATATCTGTCATCAAGTGGATAAATTAGCGGCAGGGAGTTTTATTCTGGTCTATAAATAATAATAAGCAAAATATTATGGTCGCTCGAGTTTATATAAAATAAATAAATTCAATAAAATGAATGCGTCATATTTTTTTATTTTTTATGTTCGCAATGCCTTAGCGAGATTTCCAAGGCAACATTGAAAATTAATTTGAGAGCAATGATGACGAATTTTATATGGACTATTTCAAGAATTAGAGTGCCCTGGAAGTAGTAACGAAAACTCCAGGGAAGAAGCTGCAGAAAATGATACTAGTGGTAGTGACAGTATAGTTACCAAAAGAAATCGGGCATTACCTTTGCCCAGTACAAGTAGCAGATTCCTTTGACTCTGGATCTGGATCTAAATTTGTACGATGGGAAGACAGAGAGTTCCGTTGCACGTAGGCCCCAGGGGGCGCTTTGTACGTCTTCCCATCTGAGTCCTCATTCTTTGCTACGGTCTAGCCAACCCAAGGCATTGGCATAGCAGCAAGAGGGACTCTTAGGATGCCTGATGACTGTAGACATCAATTTCCCAGTGTGGATTCACGTAAGTTGGATAGAAACGGGCAGTCCAGAAGCACATGCTCGGTGGTGTCCTCTTCCTACCCTCTGCAGGTTGAATTAGAGTATAGTCTTAATCTATTCAGATGCGATCTTAGATTGCAGTGTCCTGTTAGGAGCCCAAAAACCTTTTGTAGGTTTTCTCTGGACAGTTGCTTACAGTATCTGGCTTTTAAAATTTTGTGATGTTCACCGCCTCCGTTGGGTACAAGCCATCTTTTTGTAGCTCGTAGCTTTATAACAGCCGCTGCTGATATTGATAGGATGGCAGATGCAGCAGGGCTTCCATAGCCGCTTTTGGTGTTGTTCTCATGGTTTTACAGCTGTTTTCATAGTCGTTCTTGGCCACCATATTAATGATGCATATGCCAACATTGACCGCACGATGGCCGTCCGATAGTCCCCATGTTTTCCCCACAGCTCGTTTGCATTGCTAGAGTGCTATGCATACTTTCTTGGATCTGTCCATCTGATAGGCATTCCAGTCTATGCCCAAATATTTGACATTTTCTATCGGGGTGAGTTCCTCACCCCGAATGCTTTGTAGCTTGAAATCCTTAATTTTCCTCCTTCTTGTGAACAGTACCAGTTCCGTTTTTGCTGGATTTACAAATAGTCCTTGGTCTATGCACCATTTGTTTACTATGTCAAGACTACACTGCCTATTCAATGATTCCAGTAGTCCGTCAAAGACTAGGTTCCATAGTAAACAGGAGAGCACTTTTCCACATGGAAAGTCTTGTTGATTCACAAAAAATCTTGTTACCTCCACCTAGGATTAATGAAACAATACGTTAAAACCTTCGTGGAAAACTTCTCGCTATCTCAGATGCAAAATTAAAGAAAATAATTTTTATCGGTCCTTAAATAAAATAAAGATTAAGGAAAGATCAATAATTTATTAATACCATGACCGAAACTGAGAAAGATGCATGGATTTCATTTATGAATGTTATTGAAGGTTTTTTTTGGGAAACAACAATGATCCTAACTACAAGGAAATTGTGAAAAACATGCTACAGAAATTGATGGAATTGAGATGATGAGCATAAAAGTTCACTTTTTATACTCGCATCTTGATCACTTCCCCGAAAATCTTGGTGATGTGAGTGAGAAGCAAAGTGAGAGTCATGAAAGAAATGGAAGGCAGGAATGTTTCAATGATGACTGATTACTGTTAGTCAATAAAAAGGGACAATACAGCCCTGGAATACAGAACAAAATCCACTAAACGATGTTTTGCATCCACGGGGGAAAGGTCTTCTGGTATGAAAAGAAATTAAAGATTGCTTAATGCTTTTTAAAATTTAGTTTATTATTTGTAATTTGTTTTTGCCTCTCTATCAATTTTGACCAAATTTTTTATTAATTTTATTTCAACATTGATAAAAAAAAACCCTTACGTAATAGGGCAAAATGACACTCGGCTTTGAATTCATAAGACCAACATTATACAAAATCATATGTCAGATCGAAATCAATTTTCAAAAAGTCAAAATTTGTTGGCCCTAAAAACAGTGTCATTAATTTCTTTGACATTGACAAAACGTTTACCTTTCAAGTCTCTATTCATTTTCAGGAACAAGAAGAAGTCGAAGGGTGCTAAACATGGCAAGAGGGTACGTGGGTCTTCATTGAGGGAAAACAGTAAGAATCAGGAGATGCAGGAACCACTTTGTCGGAATTCCGAACGTTTCTGCTTAGCCTTTTTCTAATCTCCAAATAGAATTGTTGATTTATTGTCTGCTTTTGAGGGAAATATTCTGGGTGTACAATTTATGTGATATGGAAAAAAAAACAGATCAACATCATTTTCACATTAGAAAAAAAAAAACTCGGGTGGTAAGCTTTTTTTGGATGAGATGACCTACATGACATTGACTATTGGGATAACTGTTGTTTACTTTCTAGCACCAAGATTTTGATTTTGTTGAAAACATTGTCCTTCAAATGTTGTTTCCACAAAATGATTTATTTTTTAGTAGACCCTCGTCTCTGTTATATTAATTTCAGAGTGGAATTGAAGCACCCACCCACTATTCATATAAATACTTCAACTTAAATAAAATTAATGGTGATAGGGAAGAAACTTTAAAGTAACAAGCTCACTTACACATACAAATACACAAACAACACAGCAGGGTCGATATCCAAACACTATAACTACTAAAATAGGTAATGTTTGTATCCTATATAAAAAAATATATGTTATCTAACGTTACAACCAAAAAATATATAAAAGTGTTTTAGCAAATTATAATGGATTAAAATTTATTGTTAATAAGAACCTTGCTTATGTTTTATAGGTTGAAGGGTGGAATTTATTTCAAATATCAAATATAAATAAATAACACAATGTTTATTGTTTAATAACATAATTACATTTATTATTTATATAATTTTTGAAGGTAATATTTTCGTTTGCAATTGAGTAAATTGTGTTGCCTATGTCGTGACTCTACAGCGTCGTGAACTAACATGTACTATTGATTTTGTATTAATACACTGAATGCATCAAATTACGTCTATTTTTATTCTTCCGATTAAGTTCACACGAAACTCGCCCCTCGCCACCGTTCAGGAAAATAGATAGCGAATCATTTACTGATTTGTTTAAGGAGTGTTTTAAATTTTTGATAATTTTATTATTTTTAAAATAAATAATTTTGACTAATTAGCGGATTCGTGTAAATAGGTGGTATATGTTAAATAGGGCAAAGTGAGGAGAGAAGGAGGGAGAGGCGCTACGGCGGCTGGCGGCGGCGTCGGCGGCATCGGGACGCCGGATTAAACGGATGTGCCGATGTGCGATGCGCCTGTCCCCTTTAATAAATAATAATGCATTTCAATCCGTCCCGGCTGGAAATGAAAGGGTCCCCCTTATGTATATAGCAACAGCAATAGGCTAAGCCTAGTCTGCATTGCAAATCCGAATCCGAATCCGCTCGATACACGCGGACGAGCCGGAGGAGGAATTACCATACTTTTTTGTTGCTAATTTATTTAAATGAGTCCGCGCGATCGGCGCGAACATATGCTAGTAGGCGGGGCCGAAAACCAGCGCGGTGGGGCACAACTGGCCCCGTGGTGGGGGCACGCGAGTGTTCGATTCGTCGTGCGCGGGGCGAAGTGGCGGGCGGCGAAAATAAATAAACAATAAACGCGGAAAAGGAGAAGAAAACGAGAAGGAAATCGCTTTAATTTGTTTAAAGCGGATGTACGGTTGCGAACGGGGCGGCGAGGTGAACCGAACTTGCCCGATCGATAGGGGCGCACGTTGCCGCCGCCTCCGCCACTGGCACTGCACCCGGTGTATAGTGTAATATTACAATTTTATGGCGAAACTTTATAGTTTTTGTTTGTGTATGTGTGTGTGTGTGTGTGTGGCAACTCTGGGCCGCCCCTGGGGCCCAGAAACTCGGTAATATGAAATCGTTACAGCTTGGGGCGCAGGCCTCTGCTCGCTTGCCCGTTCGACTTTAATAGGTGTGGTTATTATTGAAAGAAGGAAAAAAAAATAAGAATCTATCCCAATTATCAATTCTAATTTAATATATAAAGAACCTCCATAATTAAAGTAAATAATATTATTTTGTCTGAGTTGAAACAATTAGAATATAAAGTATAAACAAGAAAATTGACTTTCCTCTAAATTTTTATACTTATATCTAAGTAATTGAATATATGCAGAAAATATGCTTAATATTTAGACAAACATAAAAAACACAAGGACCACGTGGTTAATACCTAAACACTAATCTTTCATTTAACATAACAATAAAAAAATCATAATTATTATTAGTTAGTAATGTGGTAAAACATAAATTTTCACTTAATAATAGGTCTAATTACTTCAATACAACTTCTTAAAGAGCAAATTCTTATTTATAATCATTCGTCCGTAGAGGGAACCAGAAATGCATAACCTCAAAGATCCTATCGAAAAATGTATGTATAAAATTCATCCACATTTTTTCCCTTTCTTTTAATTCAGCAAAAGCAATTTCTCATTACACTCCCCATTTTTTTCCCTCTTATTTTTAGAGTGCAGGACGTGGAAAGAGGAGGCTTGCAGCAGACATCAAAGACGACGGGCCCTGCATTGTGAGAGCGTAATTCAATCGAGGCTATTCACGGCCGTGAATGCCGTGAATGGGCCTCGGGGCCCCCGAGCATCATCGCAGAAATTAATTTATCATTCCGCGTACATTCTGCGCGCATCGTCCGTCCGATTCCTCCTCGCAGACGACGCTGCACAAATTCGGAAAACACCCAATATATAACAATAGAATCCCGCAGGACGACACGTCCGTGTTCATTTAAGAGAGTGGGCGGAGCGAGTACTATAAAGTGGGCGGGGTAAGTACTATAAAGTGGGCGGGACGTACATAGTATAGTAGGCGTGGTTTAAACGTAGAGTAATAATAATTAATACAAACGTGAGTAAGGAGAAAACGTAAATATTTAGTAAATTAGGTTAAATTTAGATTTAAAATTACATTTTTAATGCAGTATCATCTGCATGAATGTATGAAATATTTGAAAGGATTAAAGTAGAGAAGATATAAGTTATAAATAATACAGATGAATGAGATAGCCTTGGGGGAAGATCTTGTTCAGAAGTAAAAGAGGATAAAGAGTGATTTTAACTTTTAGGGTTCTGTTAATAAGGAGTATGATATGATGAGGGTTGTTTAGGACGTGACACTAAGCACTAAGCCTTGATGGTAGATATAGCCAAAAGTTTTCTGGATATCCAGAAATACAGTTGTAAAAGCTCTAGCTTCAAGGTTAGTAGTCTGTATATTTTTGGTTAGGATGGTAGATCGTCTGATTAGAAATTAAAGAAAGATTTTTTTTTAATAGTAATGCGTAGATTTTTCCAATCACAGGTAGGAGTGTGATTAAACGATAGCTGGGCTGGATTGTAAAGTTGAAGGTTTATCACGTTTGGTGATACAAATTATAATTTCTAGTTTATACACTTCTAGGAAGCATTGTTTTTTGTGTAAAGGAAAAATTAATAGTATTTAGTATGATGTACAAAGAAGCTTAAAAAGTATGGCTAAAATATAAAACAGATAAAAGAAGAATATAAGAACGGTTGCCTTTGCTCCCTGTTGTTCTCGCTTGCTCACTTTCGTTCTCTCTCTTGTTCTGTTTCGCTCTACCTTGCTTTCTTCCGCTTTCCTTTACTCACTTAAAAAATGGTGATGTGGCCATCATAGTACTTTCCCTATATTTTTCACGAAAACTATAAGGTTTACTCGAAATGGTTATTCTTAATAATTAGCTAAATTTTGGATTCTTTGCAATTACTTGTTATATAAATCTCATGTAATTCCAAGAGTTTTTGTAGTAATAAGCAAAAAATGTCAAATTAATTATTATTTTTTCTCGGAAGCTAAGAACTTATGAAAATAAATTTCAATAAAACTTGTCCAGTTTTTCATTCCCTTTAACTTTTGTTTGTAAAGTTATGTAATATTTTTCAAATTCTATATAGGAAAAGTTGGAATAAATACAACAAAAGTTGTAGAATCCTCAAAAATGTATAAGAAATTTATTCTAGAACCACCAAAAAAGTATCGATTAGAATAGAAATTCCTGAAAATTCTAAAAAAATGTGGATAATTAATCTTAAAAAAAATGGATAAAATACAGCAACTGAATAAAATGCAATAAAATTTTCTACGGATGTACTAAATTTATCCCTCATCAAAATTTTGTAGGAATTTCTCTTCCAAATTACAAACATTAGTATTCATTTTATAATCAACAATGGTTTTTCTAAATTTCTGTTTGTAGGATTTTCTTTTCCAAATTGCAAGATTTTTTCATCTATTTTACTAGAAGTTTTCAGGAAGGTTTTTATTTTTTGAAGCCTTCCTAGAAATTCTCTCCTAAATTTCTAGAAAATTTTTCAGCATTCTAGAATATTTATGCTTGAAATTTTCCAGTATTATTATTATCTAAATTTCCCGAAATTTTCTATCGATGTTCCTAAACAAATTTCGAAGATTTTAGAATTTTTAAGGAACTTATTTTCTAATTTCCAAAATTTACCTTCAAGGATTTTGGAATGTATAAAGAATTTATGCTACAGGTGTGCCATTTTGAATTTTCTAGGAATTTCTTCTCCAAATTTTTCACCTATTTTTAAGAAGTTTTTTGGTGATCATAATTTTCATGCCTTTTGTGATGTATTTAAATATCAATTTGTATTTTAAAATAAATAGCGACATTTATTTAAAATAGGTTTAGTTTAGTTTTTAGAATAAGAGTTTTTTATTATTATTTGATATGTGCGCGCAGTTCAGATTGACTCGAAAGGCGATTGTAAACGTGTGTTCAGAATAAAGTGTTTCTTCCAAGTAGTTGTGAATTTTAATAATAAATTACCACTACACCTTTATAGAATTTATTTCCTAAATTCCTAGAATATTTTTCAGGATTCTTAAACATTTATGGAATTTATTCTACAGATGTACTAACTTTGTCCTTTTTTACAATCAGTGTTTTTAGAAATTTCTCTTTTAAATTGCAAAAAAATATTTCACCTCATAATTCCTAAAAAAAAAATTTTTTATAATTTAAAAAAAATATTTTCGAGGATTTTAGAATGTATAAAGAATTTATGTTACCGGTGTGCCACAATTTTATCAATGTTTTCAAGAGATGCCTTCTCTAAAATGCAAGTTTTTTACATAGAAGATTGCTTATTTGAAAACATTCACAATTATTTCCGGGTTTTAACCATCTTAAATTTTGACAATCATAGAGAACTGTTATTTTTTTACTAGTTTTCAGGAAGTGACAAAAATTTCTTTCTAGAATTTCTCACCTAAATTCCTAGAATATTTTTGAAGATTTTTAAACATTAATGGAATTTGTTCTGCAGATACCAACTTTACTCTTCGTTACAATCTATTTTTTTTAGGAATTTCTCTTTAAAATTGAAAACATTGTCATCAATTCCTTATTAGCAAGAGAATTAATAATAAACTATAGTGTTTTTCTAAATTTTTAGAATCTTAATGGTTCTTCTTTATCTTTTGGAGATTTTTTTTCTAAATTTTGGGAACTTTGCCCTGGTTTGTAGAATTTTAGAGCATTATTATTATTATCTATAATTCCAAAATTTGCTCCTTTACATTTCTGGAAAATTTTCTAGGGGCGTAGAATTTTTTAAGAATTAATTTCTTTATTTTTTAAATTTGTCTTCAAGAATTTTAAGATTTGCAAGATTTTCCCATCTATTTTACTAGAAACTTTTAGCAAGTTTTTTGATGACTAGAATTTGTAAGCCTTTCTAGATATTACATTTTTCAGGAATCTTGCAATTAAAATTTTCTAGGAATTTTCCAATGTGCAAGATTTTCCAATTTACTTTACTAACGGGTGTCCAACAATTATTGCAGTCCCGGGTGGCGTTGGAATAAAAAACGTAGGTCGATTCTTACATGTTGCAAATAAATGAACTGACATTTTAATTGTCAAACATAACTTAAATGTGCATTAAAAATGTCAGTTCATTTATTTGCAACATGTAAGAATCGACCTACGTTTTTTATTCCAACGCCACCCGGGACTGCAATAATTGTTGGACACCCGTTAGAAGCATTTAGGAAGTGGTTTATGACTACAATTTTTAAGCTTTTCCAGAACAAATTTTTTTAAGAATTTCTTATGAAAATTGCAAGATATTCCCATCTATTTTACTAAAAGCTCTTAGGAAGTTTTTTGATGACTCACATTTGTAAGCCTTTCCTGAACTCCTCTTCTAAATATCTAAAATATTTTTCAGGAGTCTTACAATCAAAGTTTTCTTGGAATTTCTTTACATCTATTTTTCTAGAAGCTTTTGAGATTTTTGTTTGATGACTAGGATTTGTACGACTTTCTAGAATTCCTCTTCTAAATTTGTAAAATATATATTCAGGAGTGTTACAATGAAAGTTTTCTGGGAATTTCTTATGAAAATTGCAAGATTTTCCCATCTATTTTGCTAAAAGCTCTTAGGAAGTTTTTTGATGACTAAAATTTATAAGTCTTTCTAGAAATCTTCTTCTAAATATCTAAAATATTTTTCAGGAGTCTTACAATCAAAGTTTTCTTGGAATTTCTTTTCCAAATTGCAAGATTTTTACATCTATTTTTCCTAGAAGCTTTTAGGATTTTTTTTTTTGATGAATGGAATTTGTAAGACTTAATAGAATTCCTCTTCTAAATTTCTAAAGTATTTTTCAGGAGTCTTACAAGCAAAGTTTTCTAGGAATTTTTTCTCCAAATTGCAAGATTTTTCCATTTACTTTACTAGAAGCTCTTAGGAAGTATTTTTTGGTAACTAGAAATTGTAAGCCTTTTTAGAACTTCTCTTCTAAATTTTTAAAATGGTTTTCTAGGAATTTCTTCTCCAAATTACAAGATTTTTCCACCTATTTTAGTAAAAGTTTTCTGGAAGGTATTTTTTCGATGACTAGAATTTTGGTTTTTATCATTTACAACTGATACTACGTGCTAATTCATGATAAATTTTTATTTAGTGTTTAAACGATATCCATCTGCTTCATATATTTAAAACTAGTAAGTTTCTGATAACATTTTTATTTGTTTTTTTATCAATCCAAATCCATTCCGATTCTAATTAAACTGTAAAACTACGATCCTTGATAAAGTTGCAATTTGCTGTCGATCAAACTTTGCACGTAGATACCATCTGATTATAAATAACCGCATGCAATTACCGGTCGTGGCGTGTTCGAGTGTTTGAAACTGAAGAAAAAAAAATGAAGCGATCATCGCCGGCATCTGTCAAAGTGGGATCGCGTGTGCGCGTTTTAATTTCGCCCGGGCTACCTTTGGTTCGGTTCACTCCTTGCAATTTTCTCCTCTCCCCATTAAATCACGCGAACCAGCAGTTAATTTCCTGGACTTCTCGGAACGGACAGTGGCCTCAAATTTTTCAGAATTTTTGGTGTATGGAATTCAATTTTTTCCGTCTCTGCTTAGTGATGAATTTGATGAAGGTTTCGCTTTTGCTTTCTTGCTCTCTTTTCCTCACTTACGCTCTCCCTTGATCTCTTTCGCTTTCTCTGCCTCTTTTTCGCTTTTTCTCTGGATCTTTTAGCTCTATTTTGCTCTCTCTTGCTCACTTTCACTCTCCGTTGCCCTCTCTAGCTCTTTCTTCCTCAGTTTCGCTCTTTCTCTTTGCTCTCCATTGCTCACTCTCGATCTGCTTTGCTCTCTCTCTTGCTCATATTGGCTCTCCCTTGGTCTCTTTCGCTCTCCTTGTTCTCATTTGTTCTCTGTTGCTCGCTTTTGCTCTTTTCGCTCGCTCTTGCTCAATTTCGCGAACTCTCTTGTTCTCTTTCGCTCTCCCTTGCTCGTTTTCGTTCTTCCTTGCTCCCGTTTGTTCTCTCTTGCTCACTTTTGTTCTCTCTCTTGCTTTCTTTCGCTCTACCTTGCTCTCATTCGATTTTGTTTTACTCACTAAACAAATCCTGAAAAAAGTCGTGAACTAAAACACTTTGGCAACTTACTGACTTTTACTTTCTTTAATCCTCCCTTTTTTCAAACAGTAAATTGAAGGAAATTAAAGACGAAATAACCACGATTAAGAATATTTTTAATAAAGTATTATTTTTTCAAGTTTTACGACAATTTTAAACAATTTTCTTCTATAACGTTTGTTCAATTTGAACTATTTCTTTTAAAGTTTAAACTTTAAAAAACAATTTTACCTTTTTAACATAAGCTGAAGGTAAATGTTTGAAAATACGTTGACGACATTTACAGCTGTCAAGTCATATGACAATTAACACTAAATATAGCCTTTCTATACTACACACACCATTTCTAGTAGTACTGGGTATGTTAGTTACTAAATTTAAAGATTACAGATTGTCCTCAGTACAAAGTAACTATACTGCGTAGACATTACCTGATTTAATTGTTTTTTTAAAGTAAGGAAGCAATTCACTTGTAGAATCCGAAATCGGCTGTCCAATTAAACCGACCGACTATAACGGTGACCAGAGCGTTTAATCGTTTCCCATCAGGTGTTCAAACCGCAAAAGCTGAACGGGCAAGTGCACACACACACGTACACATACACACAACATATGAAAAGGGTCGTGTTTTGCAGGTGGTGTGTGTAGATGTGTGTGCGGTATTTGGGGTCACCCCTCGGGGCACGAGCACGTCGAAGGTTGCAGTCGGTGGCGATAATTCACGTAGAAAAGGCGTCGGCGCTCAACAAGTCGTTCGCCAGTCTAAAAATAAACCACCGACGAGGAAGGCCCGTCCGGCGACCTCACCGGCTGAGGGCAATTATGTCCGGCCCTTCTTGCGTGGCGCCACCGAAAATTGGGGCTGCCGTCAAATTACAGGTAGCTTACGAGCCTACTTTTGCCGCATCCTCTTTCCTGGCCCGAGGCCGGCAATTTACGCAGCGCTCGTTTTGATTTTGTTTTCTGCAGAAGTAATCGGAACGGAACGGTCGTATCAAAATATTCGCTCCGCGTTGGGCGCCACTTATTAAATTCCCGTTTAAAACTTTATATATAAATTTTATTGGAAAATTAGTATCATTCAGCATTTAATAATAGGAGTTGAGAGATAAAGGCGGACATGATTCTATAAATGTAAATTCGTTTGTGTCCATCGTTAGTAGCGTCTTTCCGGTAAACTCCAGTGCTGACGTGCCTCCACTTGGTATGCATGAGGTGATACCAGGACATGTCATATTAAGGAACGACATGTACGCGACTCGGACACCGACTCCCAGCTGTATTTATTTACCATTCCTTGTGTGTGTGTATCTGTCTCTCGCCGTTTTCTCCTCTCGCTTCTACTCATTGTACACAACCAAGCCGATTATATTCCATGCCTTATTTTTAATTTTTATGCCCAAATTTTTGAACACTACTCGTTAATAAGGTAATAGAAGCCTCACCTGAGATTGGGACTCGCAGCCTCACGATATCCGCGTTCCTTATCCTGTAAAGGGACAGGGCCACGACGTGTTGGCACCAAAATATGTCTTTCGTTTCGCAACTGCATGTCACCGACGTTATTTTGCATCTGAAAAAACAAAAATCAATATAGAATATCAATAGAAATTCGAAATTAAAGTTCACCCTATTGATATATCCCAGTTGAAGGGTTAAATATCTTCACCAAGCTTCTAAAAGTGGAAGCCTACAGCATATACTATCTACTAACTACTAAATTTCATTAATTATAGGTTAATGATCTGATGAAAATGGCTCTAGATGAAATTTTATTAAAGAGCTTTGCTTAGAAAATAATTTTATTGTTATAAGTAAAAACAATTATTAAAATATTTAGGCGTTATATCATGTTACATCGTAGATAATTATGCATATTATAACAACATCATTAAATATAAATACATGGCATCGCCAACCCGAACTATTGATTTGTGCCACGTTGACATCCATAATTTATTGTCTCGTGAGGAAAAAAAGTAAATAAAAAATAAGCGCGGCAAAACGAATTCCGTGCTAAATGTCTCACCTGTCGAAACTGACTGAAACTTTGAACTTTTGAGGGGGCTCCGGAGCGCCGCAGGGCAGCGTCGTCGGTGGAGAGGTTCGACTTGCAGTAACCACACCGCTCAGATGGAAGCCTGAAACATAACAAAAAAAAAAACTTAAGTTAGTATTTTATTCATTGATGAAAATACACATGTTTATAAATATATTAATTCTAATTTTCACTTTTTGGTAACATTACCACGTTATTGACTAACGATATTTGTTGTTATTTCTTTTGCAAATGCAAAATCCATCAAATCTATACTAATTTGAGGAATTGAGTAAATACTTGATACAAGTACAAGATATCATTAAATCATGTCCTCTAAGTCTTTTATCAAATGATACGAATGATTAGTTTTTAGGTTTTCGAGCTGAACTATACTTCTTTTTAAAGTTAATCACTGTAGAAAACATTTTAAATGAATATAAACAGTTTAGTTTTATGATAATCATATTTTAATTTAATAACACAGTAGGCGTTACCCATAGGACCCCACCCATTTAAGTATCTCCGTTAAAGATACACCTCCTTTAAGATGTCTATACATTATATCCTACAGGTATGTAATAATGATCATTGGAATGTCTTTTTTTAAATTATTATTATTATTATTAAAAGAGCCAGATATACAAATAAATAAATGAATACGTATTTCTCATTAGTCACGCCCACAGTATTACCGTTCAAGTTTACGATTACGAAACATTACTAATGACACATTATCTTCAGATAAACCCATTCAATATAATCCGTACCCTATCACGCACAATCGGATAATCGATCGCGATAAGAGAGCACACGGGAGGAAGACCGATAAAAAAAAATAGACGGTAATTATCACGCAATCGGCTCGTATTCACATGCGTCTATCTATCGATAAGGTTGCGATTTCGCCATTCAATCCAATCAATGGGGCAATGATTCAACATCGATTCCGTTTAACAGTTGCACGCGTCGCCGCCGCACCAAGGCAAAAGACTCGAAGACCAGGAAATGCAGTATGCAAGTGGCCGCCGCTGGTAATAATCTATGTCTGTGGGTCTTTGAGCGAAACCGTTAAAGGCGACAGGCTGCTCGCTTGCCTGCTACACATTCGCGACTGCAATAAGTACCACCGCACGAAAGGAACTAATTAATGACCTAGAAAACTGTCGCGGTTATAATAAGCCACGCCTACTAACAGCTTTTTAATAAGAGATGATAGAAAGTTGATTGATTAAGTTACGTGAAGATGAACTTGTTAATAAAATGAAGCACTAAAGATGGTTTTTATGTAAAAGTATAAGCATTTCCAAATCTCAACTCTTTTATTTAATGAGATAAAAGAAATTGTTTTTTGTAAAATTTTAATTGTTTAAGTTTCATTTTTCTAATAATATTAAAAAAAGTAAATACTTTTTGGTAATTTCTGTAGGACAATTTTAACTTTTAATTCTCAACATTTTTGTTTTGAGAGGTTAATTAATTTAATTCCCAAATTTCAATCGCTTAAAACATTGAAAGGTATTTTGGTTTTCAAACTTTTTTCTGCTAAGTTTCAATGTTTTTGTATTAGAAATTTCAACTGTGTGCATATTTTTAAATGATTTTTTTAAATTAACCTTTTTTTTAAATTTTTCAACTAATTTAATCCATTAAAAAATTTCTTAAAAGTACTTTACAAAAGAAGAAAAAAAAATCCCAATTTATTTGTGTGTAGTTTTTGTACATCTTTCTCTTAAAAATACATCTAAAAACTAGATAAATTACACATTGTTTAAGTTTAAGTTTTCAACTAAAAATTAATTTACTTTTTGGTAATCTTTGTAATGTACTTTTAAGTTTCCTATTTTATTTTTAATTATGTTATTGCTAAACAAAATTTTTTTTGTGTTTTGTTTTTGGCATAGTGTGTTTCTAAAATTTTAATTGTGTATATATTTTAAAGTGTTGAGAAAGTTTCTAACTGTTTTTAATAAACTATTTCTTCTTAATTTCAATTATTTTAAACACATTTTTCAGCTTCCCTTTTCAGTAAATTTTATTTCTTGCATTTGGAGAAACTATCAATGTTTTTTTTCAGTTTGCAACTTCTTTTTATTTAAATTTCTATTGTTATTTTTATAAAATTTAAATTGTGCTGATGCAATTGTTTAAATTTGATTTAAGTAAAAACTCTCAACTCTTTTTTTCGGATCACATTTGATTTTTTGCAAAATTCCAATTGCGTTTTCAACTAAAAATGTATTCACTTTTTGTATTTTTTATCTTTGAGTTTTCTACTTTTTTATTTTGAGAAGTTAATTATTTTTGTTGTCAATTGCTAAAGAAAATTGTATAAGTTTTTTTGGCATAGTTTCAAGTTTTTTTCAATAAATTTAACTGTGTGCACATTTTAAATGCTAAAGAAAATTTTAAAAGTTGTTTTTTATAATTTCAGCTCTGTGCATATTTTAAAGTGTTGAGAAAGTTTCTAACTGTTTTGAATAAACGATTTCTTCTTAATTTCAACTATAAGACATTTTTCAGCAGCCTTTTCAGCAAATTTTATTTCTTGCTTTTTGAGAAACTTACAATTTCTTTCAGTTTGCAGCTCTTTTTTATTTAAATTTTTTATAAAATTTAAATTGTGCTGAGGCAAATTTTAAAATTTTGATTTAAGTAAAAACTCTCAATTATTGTTTTTCAGATCACATTTGATTTTTTTTGCAAAATTACAATTATATTTTCAACTTAAAATTTATTCACTTTTTGTAATTTTTTTAAGCGAGTTTCTACTTTTTTTTTAATTTTAAGAAGTTAATTATTTTGTTGTTAATTGCTAAATAAATATTTCATAAGTTTTTTTAGCATAGCTTAGCATAGCATTCAAGTTTTCCTAATAAAAGTTTAAATGTGTGTATATTTTAAAAGTTTTCAACTGTTATTATTTTAAAGAACTTTTTCAAGTGCTTTAATTTAATTTCTTGATTTAAATGCTTTTTAAAAAACTTTCCAATTTCTTTTCAGTTTGTAATTCTGTCGTATTTAAATTTCAATTGTTATTTTTATAAAAATTTAAACCGTGCTGAAGCATATTTTTAAATTTTGATTTAAGAAAGAAATTCGTAATTTTTTTCCTAATCACATTTGAATTTTTTTAATTATTGCAAGTTTAATCTTGTTTACAACTAAATTTTTTTTTTACTTTTTGTAAGTACAAAAAGTCACAAAAGTTTTTGTTTGTTTTATGAAGTAAATTATTTTTGTTGACATATTTCAATTATTTATTTATTTATTTAGTTATCAACGGTTAACACCTTTTACATTTAATTACACAAACATTAATAACAACAATATTCTAATTGTTAAAAAAAAAAAAGTTTTTTGTTTTATTTATTTTATAAGAGTTTCAATGTTTTTTTTAATTTTAACTATGTACATATTTTAAAGTGTTGGGAGAGTTTTCGACTGTTTTTATTACATTTTTTTAAAATTTTCAACCATTTTAAAGCAATTTTTAACAGTTTTTCAGTGAATTTCATTTCTTATTTTAAACACTTCATGCGAAGCTTTCTACATTTTTTAAAGAAATTTTCAGTTTACAACTGTTTTTTATTTAAAATTCCATTGTTGTGTTCATAAACTTTAAACAGTGTTCAATCAAATTTTAAAATTTTGATTGAAGGAAATTTTCTTACCTCACTTTTTTTTGCAAAATTTCAATTGTTTAAGTTTAATTTGGTTCTCAAAAATTGTAATGTCTACAAAATTTTTGTCATTTTTAATTTTTAGTTTTCTAATATTTTTTGAGATTACAAAATTTAATTGCTTAAAGAATATTTTCAAAGGGTTTTTGGTATAGTTTTCATTTTTCTAAAATTTCAAACTGTGTGCATATTTTAATACGATTTTAGAAAGTTTTCAATTGAATGTATTTTTGAATCTTGAACTATGTTGAATTTGAATTTATTTACGGAATTCCCTTTTCAAAAAATACATTTCATTATTTTAAGCAATTTTTGTTTTTTCATTAAATTTCATGTTTTATTTCATGTGTTTTTTTCTGGGAAATTAACGTTGTTTTTATTCTTTGAGTAAATTTCTGTGTTAAAATTGTTTTAAAGTTTTAAATATTTACTTGTTTTCATTTTTGCATTTTTTCAACGGTTTCTTTTAATTTAGAGAGAAAACATATTTACTGAAGATAGTAGTTACACATAATTATAACAATTTTTGTGATTCTTCGTCTTCTTCATTTTCTTTTTCTTCATGGCTATCTTTCAGCCTTTTAATTTATTTTGATTTAAAAAAAATAATTTCTATAATTATAACTGTTTAAAGCGTGTTTTAAATTGTTTCCAATTTCAATTATTATAATGGTAACATTTAAATATATTTTAAACAAACTTTCAACTTTTTTATCCAAAATATTTTCAATATTTTGTTGAATTTTAACTGTTTTAAGCAACCACTTGCTTTTCAGAAAATTGCAACTAGCCTTTTTACATTTTTGTTTGAAAAAAATATATATTTGCAAAACTGATTATGTTTTTCAAATCCCTGTTTTTTTTTTTTAGAATATTTCAATTATTTTTGGTCTGTTAAACTTTCAATTTCTCAAAATTCCAACTGTTTATACAAGTTTATTTCACCACGGGTTAAGTGAGAATTTAATTCATTGTGTTTATACAAGTTTATATTTAAAAAGTTTTAAACTATTAATTTACTTTATTTTTTAGCAATTTTTTTAAAATGAACTTTAAAGTATTAAATATTTCATGTTTTAAACTTTGTTCTTTTAAGAGTTCAATTATTTTTATTCTCAAAATTCAGTTACTTTAAGTAAGAGTTTTAAGTTTTTATTTTTGGTTTTCAATTGCTTTCTTGGCATAATTTGAATGTTTCTTTCTAAAAATGTAAACTTTTTGCATATTTTCAAATAATTTTAGAGTTTTCAACTGTTTTTAATAAATTATTTAAAATTTTTTTTATCTGTTTGTAAGCAATGTCTTATTTTTTGTTGTTTTTTCTTTTTCGGTAAATTTCATTGGATCTTTTTTCCTTGAAAATACTGGGCGTTTCCAAAAGAATATCGGGGTTTTAACGCTTGGTACTATTTATTGCAAGAAAGGCCATGTTTGGCAAAATATTTGATAAATCGTCATCAATAGAGTCTTCATGGAGTAACTGTCACCAGAAGTAACTGAACACATATTTTGTGACTTCAAGCCTTTCTAAATGCGATCAAAATTTCTGTGAAAAATTGTTATGTAAGAATATTAGAATATTTTTGTTAGCATACCTAATACATAAAACTTGAAATCATAATTAATACATGAAATGAAAGAGAAACTCAAACAATTATACGTACAAGCTTACAAGTGTTCAATGTGAGCACCTTTCGTCGCACAGCACATATCAAGTTGATAGGCCAGTTCTCCTCAAACTTTGTTTATTATTTCTGGTGTAATTGTTGCAACAGCTGTCTCAATCCTGTGTCTTAGGTTTCCGGGAAACTTTCCAAACAGTCGGTGCTAATTTACGACTAGCCTTCCGAACTGATTTCGTCGGGCCTCGGGTTATAGAGTCTCTCACACGCTCAACGCTTTCTTTAGAAACATTTGGTCGTCGCGTACTCTCCCTTTTGCAAAGACAGTGGTATGATACCATCTACGGATGTTACTATCACTTGGGGGGTTACATCTGAACTTAATCCGGAATGCACGTTTATTTATTAATTTATTTATTACGTTGTATAGTATTACATAACAAGTTTAATTGAATTCCTCTCCTTAGAGGAAAAGAAGCCAAATTCAGCAAGATAATAGTGAACCTTCATCATAAAGACTTTCTTTGAGCACAGTGGATAAATAAATACTAATACTACTACTACAGATTCGGTTTTCCCAACTGTAAAACACATAAAATTTTCTGTTCACTGGTTGCTATTTTTGCTACTAGTGCCCTCTAGCGCATGCGCGTAACGACAAATAGAACTGTTTGAGTTGCACTTTCATTTCATGTATTGATAATGGTTTTAAGTTTTACGTAATAAGTACTATAAAGCGTGAAAACTCGGATGTTCATTTAGAAACACCCGGTTGAACATTCTTTTTATATCATTAGTGATTTTTTTCTCCAAAAATTTCCAATTGTTTTGAAACATTATTTAGTTGTTTTTAATCAAATATTAAGTTTTCAACTCTACACTTTTGATTTAAAAAAATCGTGTTTGTAAAATTTGAACTGTTAAAAGCTTGTTTTAAACTTTAATTATTGATTTGAGAGTAAATTTGAACAGTTTTAGTTTTTATTTATTAGTAATATCTCAGTCAGTATTGCCAGTAATTATATTTTGAAGGTTTTTTGTCAAATTTTTAACTGTTAATTTTGCTTTATGAAATTTTCTACTGTTGCTTTTTAAAGAAATTTTCAAAATGTTGTTCTGGTAACAATTAAATTTTAACTGTTTTAATGAACCATTTAATTTGAAAATTTCAACTCAGCCCCTTTTTTTTAAACAAATTTAAATTGTATTTTTGGTTCAAATGTTGAATATTTTTTAAATTCTTTTTATATAAATTAAAAATTCCAACTACTTTGAAGTTCGTGCCCATTTCTTCTTAACAAATTTAAATTGCTTTTTTTTTATAAAATATCAATGGGTTTAGGGCAAATTTTCAACATTTTTAAAAACTATTTTATATAAACAAATGTTAAAGAATGTTACTTTAAAGAATGCATAACAATTAAAAATTCTAGAATTTTCTTATTGGTTTTTAATTCTTCTTAAGCATTCATTCAAGTATTTTAAGGTAAATTTTAAACTTAAGTAGTTTATTAAACTAATAAACTGTTTTTGGTATAGTTTCAATAAATTTTTGTAAAATTTTAAGATTTATTTTGAAATGTTTTATTTGAGAGTTGAAAATTTTCTCAAATTACACACTAATGAAATAAAATTTAAACTATGCTGAAACAAATTTTAAAATTTTGACTAAGAACATTTTTAATTATATATATGTTTTTATTAAGATACCACAGTTTAAGCCACGCCTACTGTATGGTATTAAAATGAATTATCAAAAATATGTTCCACCCGTGAAATTCTTTTTTTTTTTTTCAAACGTACGTAATGGTGATGTTTGAGACGAGATAAAAGGAGACAGCGACTGTAATGCTACTTTTCTAATTGAAAGAAAGTGATTCATTGTTCTGGGCCGTTTAACAGCGCGGCCTTTTGTTCGCGCCTCGGCAAACAACAATGGCCCCCCCGACCAGCATGAACCTGCGTGTGTATGTCTATAACTCCTCTGTGAGTTTTCTATGTAACAAAAGCTCCGGTGTTGTTCGTGAAATTGGCCCCGTTTAATATATTACATTTATTCATATCAAAATTGTATAATAATTATATCAATCATACTTCTATAGAGAAACATGTTTTCAATACACATCCTTTAATTGACTATGAAACCCAAGGTCGCACATATTTTGCGTTGAGAAATCTAATCACAGCCCTAACTTCATTATAAACACTCGCATGAACAGCACTGTTAGCCTGTTAGCACTGTTTATTCGCCAACGCTCCGCTCGTTGCAAACGGATATTACTTTCCTACTATAGCTCGTACATAATATTTGTATCCAAAAATTTGATAGTATATTGTATATATTGCCATTTTAGAGGATTTACTATATAATATTAAAAATGTTTCTTGTTTTGAAGATGAAGAAATCATTGAGATACTTCTTTCCAACTCTTGTGGTTTTAATTTCTCTTCAAGAATAAATGCATTGATTTACATACATTTAAAATGAATCAATACATGGTCCTCTTTATATGCTGCTAATTATCACTGGAAACTAAATTGGGAACGTTATTTATTAACCTCTAGGGTACATTTAGCATACAGCACGTGTATTTTTTTTTTGTTTATCGTAAAAGTCATCCAGTGCAGCGTAATTTTTATGCATCGCGTCGAAATGTCATCGGATTTACATGCGCCTGCAAAAATGTCACGCCCTGATATTTCATCAAAACTAAACTTTAACCGAAATGTCTTCTTCAGCTTCGGCTTCGGCTTTCACCATCTTTTCGGCCCCATAAACCCACGGGTCTCTCTCTCCAGTAATAACACCTTTAACTAGAACCATCAAACTCTACGTGCCGGAGCGTGAGAACGCGTCCCCTCCACAGTGCGCACGTTGTTGTTTTGTTTCGAAATAATAATAAAAGAACGAACAAAACCAACGCCGGATCAACAGTTGAAGGCGACGAATTTTGACCAAGCCAAACGGTCGGTTTTTAATCTCTTCCGTAGCGTCATTTTTTTTTTGAGGAAACATTATCCTCGTTTTTAATGGAGGACGGAGAGGACTATTACGGCAGGCCGCGTGAGATTTACGCGAGAAATTCCGCGAAGACGTGATGGAAATAATGAATTTCATAGAGAGAGGTCTTGAGTAAGCAAAGGTTACAACACGTACAAACAATCACAGTATTTTACATTCTCTCATCTGTGTGCTCAGTCAAAACCTATTAGTAGGCGGGGCTTATGATTTGTGTTCCAATATATTTAATTTAAAAGTTTCAAACAATCGGAATTCGAGTCGATTTATTTAAATATTTAAGATGTGATACATCGAAGTTAACGTAGCAATCTTTAATAATATATAATGAGTGTAAATGTGTAATCTAAAAAAACAAATGGTGATGTGGCCATCATAATGCTCTCCCTATATTTTTCTCAAAAACTATGAGGTTTACGCAAAAGTCTATTCTTGATAATTTGGTCAGTTATGAATTCTTTACAATTGCTTGTTATATAAATTTCAATATTTAATGAAATAAATCAATGATTTTTTGAATAATTAAAATGAAATGAAACCCTTGCGTATGCTTGACTGGTTGAAAGGTGGGATAGTGGCCACCCACCCCACATATACATTTAAAACTCATTGTACAACACTGCCTAAGTGTTGTAAACTTTACAACACCAATAACGGTTTGATTTTAATGCAAATTAAATAAAAATCTATAAATCAAGTAAAAGAACTATTTGTAGATTGGGTGGGTGTCCTTTGATCTGGTCTCCAATCAGTAAAATATTCTAAATTATTTAAGTCAACAATCAAGCAAGTGAATTGAATTCCTTTTGTTCACATCATCAATGTCACTGTTTATTTTTTTGCGAATTACAAATCGATCAGTTACTGAAATTAATATGTATACATAGGTGGCCACTATCCCACCCTCCAACCAGTAAAACATAGGCGAGAGTTTTGCTGAATTATTAATTAATGGAAGGAAAATATTGAAGAATATTTGATCAAATAATTTACTTATGATTAAGAACTCTTGAGAATGTTCTACTGGTTAGAGAATGCGATAGAGACTACCCACCCACCTTACATATAAATTTGAAACTAATAATACAACACTGCGTAACTGTTAAATTTATCAACACCAGTATTGTACTATTTTTCCTGGAAATGAAATGTAAATCTGTGGTTTAAGTAAAAGAAATATATGTACGGTGGGTGGCAGTTCTTTATCATATAATTCAATCAGTAAAATATTCGCGAGAGTTTCACTAAATTAATAAAAAGTAGTAAATTGATGAAGAAAATTAATTTAAAAATACAATATCATTAACTTAATAAGTTTTGTTTTATCTATAATATATTAATTGAAGAGTGCACAACTTTATACTATATTTTATAGTGATTTTCTAGACTATACTAACGTTCTAAATTATTTAAGCTAAGAGTATACTTAACAAACAATCAATCCTTGAATTATTTTTGTTCATTAATAATTTTACTATCAAATTTTTTTGCGAACCGCAACTCGATCACTGACTGGAAATAATATGTATATGTAGGGTGGGTGGGTGGCCACTATTCCACACTTCAATCAGTAAAACATACGCGAATTGCTGAATTAATAATTAATTGAAGAAAAACATCGAAGGAAATTTTTATTCAAATAATTTACTTTTTCATTTAAGTATTTTTGTAGAACACTTGAGAATCTTTTACTGTTTAGAGAGTAGGATAGAGGGCACCCACCCTTCCTACATTTGGAACTAATTGTACAACACTGTGCAAGTATTTTAAATTTATCAACACTAATATTGTTTTCTTTCGTGGAAATAAAATAGAAATGTGTGGTTTAAATCAAAAATTATATAAGGTGTCTCCAAAATATTTGTAAGAGTTTCACTGAAATTATAAATAGTAGTAGAAAATTGATTTAAAAAAGATTAAATCATTAACTCAATAAGTTTTAATAAAATATATTAAAATCCTTCTGTTCGTTGTAGAAAAATTAACTAATAGTTTTGTTTTTGCCTATAATTTTTTAATTGACACCCTCCTACTCTATTTTAGACTGTGCATATGTAATATACTAACTAGCATTCTAAATTATTTCAGTTTAGTGCAAACTCAACAATCAATTCAATGGGTTGGATTATTTTGTTCACATCAACAATTTACTGTGAAATTTTCTGCAAACCGCAAGTCGATCAGTGACTGAAAATGATATGTATATGTAGGGTGGGTGGGTGGCCACTATATCACCTTCCAATCAGCAAAACATAAGCGAGGGTTTTAATTAAAAATTGTAAGATATAATTAAACACAAAATAATTGTAATCTTTAGAGATTTATTTATACAAATTTTTCAAATAATTTTTGATGATGTTTTACTGATTGGAGGGTGGGATAAGAGACACCCACCCAACCTACATATACATTTAAATTTCAATTACTGATTGTCTCTCGATTTGGAGTAAAATTAATTACAAAACTTTTTGAATAAAAAAGAAATTCAAAAGGTAAAATTCTTAAATGAGTAAATTAATAAAATTTTTATACATGAGAGGTGGGCAGACTTTAAATCTAAATTAGATAACATTAAATAAAGAAGATCATTTATATTTAAACTTAAATTTGGATTATGATTTATTTTTTTATTACATACAAAGTTTTATTGTTTTTGCAGCGAAATCATCAACAATTAGTATTTAAAGTTATTATTTATATGTAGGGTGGGCGGGTGGCCTCTATCCCACCCTCCAATCAGTAAATCATAAGCGAGGGTTTTAAAAAATAGTTATTTCCTTACATTTTTCTCGAAAACTATGAGGTTCACGAAAAATGGCTATTCTTAACAAATTGTTCAATTTTAGATTCTTTATTATTACTTCTTATATAAATTTAATGTAACTCCTATAGTTTATTAGTAATAGGCAATAAATATCAAAATTTTTATTTTTTAATTTATTTTTCGCATGTTAAGAACTTTATGAAAAACATGTTTTAATGAAACTTGTTCCATTTCTCATTCTCTTTAAATTTTGCTTGAATGGCTTTATAATATATTTGAAGTTTAGAAAAATATCGACAAAAATAACAAAAATCGCCTCGAGTAAACACCCACTTCCGGTTTATGAATGTTCACCAAAAGCTTTTAAGTTCCAGTTTTTAACGATAGAACCTTAAGTTTAAAGTTTCATCTCAATTGGATCATCAGTTTTTGAGATACAGCGCCCATAGATATTTTCATGCACGAAAATAATACTTCCCCTATATATACTATATAGGGAAAGTGCTATCAGTGGGAGTGGTAGGAAGGATCAAGTGTATATTGATAATTGCATTACTTGTAACGCAAGCTACATCAGTTGGATTATTATTGTATAAAATAATGATACGGGTTTGAGTGAAAGATCATCATCGTGTTAAATATATGTATGTTTGTTTTTTCTTCAAACATTGTGAATGTCTCATTAATATATTTGTATATATTGTAACCATATCTGGTTTAAAATAGATAAAATATTGAAATTCGGAAAAATATTTTGATCTTGAAAAGTTTTTACAACTTAAATAACCGTTTTTGAGTCCTTACGTTAATAATTTTTAAATAAGAACTTTAAAACAAACTGCACTGCATTTTTTTATCAAATATATAATTACATTATTGTCAAACGTTGAATTAAATTATACGTTCGAGAATGGCCTTGTAAAAGCCGAAACTGTAGTCATAAATTAAATCCAATAGTGTGTGTTATCAACAGACTACAGTTTCTTTTTAAAGTTCCTAATTCCAAGATGTATCACAAAGTAACGGCTTCCACCATCAATCATAATTTTGCAGATCTATGGGTCTGTTCCTGGGATCTTCTTATAAAGAATGAAAGCTTAGGTTTGAAGGTTCAGTTTAAAATCTTCAGTGGTTGTTGCTGAATCTCAAGAGCCACCAAAGATTTTAAACGAAAACTTTTATTTTCTTTTTTTGAAGATCTTAAAGGATATTAGGATATTTGTCTAAATTTTTCCGAATGTTCTTCCAAAAAAAAAAACTGAACAACTTTGATTTTTTTTTGATTTTCACTAAAAATTTCAGTCAAACGTTATTAAAACAGCTCCACTAAAATGGTTCTAAGCGAGCTAAATTTTTGTAATATTTTTATGTATATTTTGAACATTTTCTTATATCCAATATTAACACTGACAATATAAAGTAAAATAAATAAATTTCGAAAAATTTTCACACACATTGTTGTTGTTGAAATACATTAAACAGTTTTTTTATTAGTTATTTCCAAAATGGCTGATACATGAAAATGATATAATACATAATTGTGGAGAATAATAAAATGGTTAAATTATTAAAATATATATTGATTTGAAAAAATTTATAATTGTAATTATTTTTTTGTTTTGATAATCAACTATTTTCGAAATATTTGTCAATTTCATTCATTGAATTTTGTAATATAAACTTTTAATTATTTTTATTGTTTCGATGAGTTTTTAATGTACAAAATACCTTACTTTTAATTAAATTCTGTTTTCCTATTTTTCTTTTATTGTTTTCATAAAAAAAATAATATATTTTGTATTGATTGCAATTATAATCAAATCAAGATATTACTATAAAGCTGCCATCTATTGTCTAACCGTTGCACTAGAGCCCCGTTTGAGTGGATAACCACCGATAAATCAAGGGAACTGTCAACAGCGACAATTAAAACGATATATAATCTATTCAATAATTTTTTGAAGTGTTGTTCAGTCATTTTAACATTTTTGATAAATGAAACTAATTTATGTTTTTTTCAATAAATACATCTGATCCGCTTTCTTTTATCCTTAACAAAATAGATTTTTTTCAAAATATTATTCAACTGCCTTTAATTAATTGTCAATTTCATTTGTTTTTTTTTATTACAAATATGATTTTTTAAATATTTTCGTTTCATATTTTTATTATGTGGACGATTTTTTTTCTTGCTAAAGAATGTTTCTTTACATAATTTCACCATATTTTTAAGTAAATTCTGATTTTTTTCTATTTCTTTAAATAATATATTTTCGATTGATTGAAAACTAGACAGTTGACAGATAACAGATTAAATATAACATTGGCATGTGACATAACAGATGACAGTTAAGATGACAGATAACTGTTGACGGGTGAGATGGCAGTTAACTGTTGACAGTTGAAATTAAAATTAAATTTAAACTATTTTAATTATGTATTACTTGGAGAGGAATTGATTTAGTACTTTCAACTGTTTTTTTTTCCATAACATGACAATATTATCAATTGTTTTTACAAATATCGAATGATTTCAAATGTTCTCTGTTCAAGTGTCATTCAATTGTTTGGACGTTTTTGATAAATGAAACTGGTGAATGTTTTTCCAAAATACAATTGATCTGCTTTCTTGCATCCTTAATATGATGAAATAGAAATTTTTGTGAAAACTGATTTTTTTTTCAAATTGGCAAATTTATATTACATAAAATACTTGTAATAAGTTTCTCATTGTTTGATTTTGTGATTTTGACAATTGGCAGGTGATATGACAGATGACAGTTGATATGTGATATGACAGGTAACTGTTGATAATTCAATTGTATAGTTTTTGAGTTAATTACAATAAAAACATTATTCTTACTTCACTTATTACAAATGAATAAGTGAAGTAAGGAGTAACAGTGTTTTTATTGACAGTTGAAATTAAATTAAAACTCTTTTGTTTGTTTATTGGAGCGGAATTTAATTGATTTAGTGATTTTAAAAATTCCAACAGTATTTTTTAATAACTTTACATTATTATAAATAGTTTTTTTTTACAAATATCTAATGATTTCAATTGTTTACTAAAGTGTATTTCAATTATTTTGACGTCTTTGATAAATTAAACTGGAGAATGTTTTTCTAAAATACAACCTGCTTTCTATTATCCTTAATAAAATATAAGTTTTTCTCAAACAATTAATTTTCCTGACTTTTGATTAACCTAAAGATTTTCATAATTGGTACACAACTATTTTTAAAGTGTTTATCAATTTCAATTGTTTTGACGTTCCTTTATCAGGAAACGTCAAAACAATTGAAGTAGTAGTAGTTATTGTTTTTTTTTTCAAAATACAATCGGCTTTCGTTTATTCCTAATAAAAGTTTGTTTTTTGTTTTAAACTAGTATTCTGCAATTTTGCGAAATATAATTAGAACCAACAGATATTCATAATTATAATTATTTCCTTTTATTTTGATATTCGATTGTTTTTAAAGTATTTGTTTTTTATCATATTTTCATTTTTTTTTTATTTTCACAATTTTTAACTGCAAATTTCACCTTATTTACAAAAAGATCTCTTTTCCTAATGTTTCATATGGGTAATAATGTATTTCTTGAAAACTAGAGACTTTATTTCAATTGGTAAATTGATATTACACTCAATCATTTCTTTTGAGATTAATTCATGAATTCTTAACTCTTTAGTATTTAGTAATGCTTTTAAAAATATAACTGTTTTTTTAATAACGCTCCAATATTATCAAATGATTTTTTACAAATATCTAATAGATCCAAAAGTTTTGTTCAATCGTTTTAAGGTTTTTGCCAAATTACACTGGTCAATTGAAAAGTTTTAACCACAAATATTATATGTTGTTAAAACAGTGAATTTTTCTATTCAATGTAAGTATGGATTACCACGTAGTAACGGTCGCAACCATTAAACTGGTTAACGTTGCATTTTTTGCAAATTTCTACAGTTGAAATTTAAATCGTAAATTTTTAACCATTGAAAAAACCTGTTTTTTTTTCTCGATTAACAACATCATTGATTTTTTAATAAATTCATTTGTGGCTCTCGTGTATCAATTGCTTTATTTCGCAAATTTTTACAAATTAAAGGTTTTGACATTTTCATTTATAAATTGATACAATCTTAAATTCATTTGCAATGGCCTTTAATTATTTTAGCGCTTTTTATTATCAAGACCGTCTTCATTACATTACCTGTGTCTTTAAGAACAAACGTATGATTTAATTGTATTTTTTAATTATTTTTGGTCATAGTGAGAGATAAACATCTTTATCGAAGATAGTATTACAATATTACGACATAACAATTTTTATGGTGCTTCTCTTCTTCTTCACTGGTCATCAACCTATGGTCTTTCAGCCCGTTGGTCATAATTTTAAGACTGTTATCAATTTCTTTGCTTTGTCAATTAACTTTCTTTAAGAAGAGACATTTTGTTACGTTTTTGATATTATTTATAAATGACAGTTTTACTATTATTTTAGCTCTTTAATTTTTCATATTTAGTTATTATATTAGGATTCGTTTTACAAGTCTATTATGTATGACGAGTGTAAGAACTTAATGTTTGTAGCACAATAAAATTCTATTTTATTCTATTCTAAGCAATTTGAACATTTTTTTTGTAATATTTATTTGTTCCAGTTTTTCGTCCGTATTAAACTGCTTTTATCGCTTTATTTTTTACAAAACGTTTGAAGTTGTCATTAAATTATTTCGCTTTTAAAAATTTCAACTCTTCTTATTATATCAATTTTTTTCCATTATCTAGACAAAAATTGTTTTTTCAATCAAAAGCTGTATTAATCAATTATTTTTTTCAATTAAAACTATTTTTATAATGATTTTTAAAATCATTCAACTTATTTTATCTATAAATGATTTTGAATTATAAAGAATAGATTTGTAATTTTTGATAATTTCAACTGTTTTTGTCAATCATTTTCAATTGTTTTTACAATTATTAACTATCAATTGTTTTTAATTGGTGTTTTAACACTTTTATCAGTTTTAATTGTAGTTGTTATCAAATTTATCAATTTTTTCATTAGTACTTTTGTCACTGTTGACTGACATTTTTTTTTAATTCCCAAGAATTTTAAATGTTTCCTAAAATGATACTTGTTTTAGTGTTAAATTTTCTTCAATAGTTTCACCTTCGTTTCCAATCCAAGTTTTGATAGATTGAAATATTCTTGAAAGTATTAAACTATTTTAGACAATTTTTATATTGTTTGATTTAATCAACTATTTTAAACTATTTCTTTTTTTTTGTTCCGATATTACTTAAAATACAGGGATAGTACTATTATGGTCACCTCACCATTTTTAATTTTAACGTTCAAAAGATACAGTTTTAAGCAACCACCTTATGTATGAGAATGAGATGAAATGAATCACAGTTGGGAGAGTTTCAATATTATTGTTGATCACTACAACTTGGTACACCACATAGCGGCAGAAGAATGCAGAAAAATGTTGCAGCGATCAGTAATAAAAGTTAAACCCTCGAAACTGTGTTACGTATTATCAATTCAATATTTATTGGGTATTGTTAAAACCGCACATAAAAATAAAATAAATACAATAATCTTTAAAGTAACAAGCTCATTTTCACACACATTACATGGCGGAAGGACCACGTGTTGACTACTACTACTAATACAGTAAAACTTCATATAGAATTTATAGGTGGAAGCAATAAACTAATTTTGAAAGGTTTATTAAATAATATTAACAGTTACAGCCTTTTTACCTGTGGCCATTTAATTTTTATACATCCTCTTTAAAATTACCAGTTCCAATTCACCTCTTGATCAGATCACTGGTAGTTATATTACGGCTTGATTGTTGGAACACCATTAGACCGCCGAGGAAAGTTTTAACATCGAAATTTGCCTTAATCGGCGACCGTACAGACAAATTGGCCGACTAACTCGGCACTCGGCAGCCCCCGACGCTCCAATTAAAGCTAAACGTTATCTCTGTAATTGCTGTCAGTAAATTGATTAATAAATACCGGAGAGGAAGCCGTCTGGTCTGACTCTGGCCACCGCGCCCGTTCCTAACTGTTTTGCCGCTTCCTCGGCGCGCACAATTTCAGACATCCTCTCAGTGACCTAAATCGATTTTCAATTAGTCCGACGGTAAAGATTTACAGCGATCGAGTCGCGAAATTAATTTCAGGTCTCGTTACAACTCAAGAAACGTTCATTTTAACATAGCAGTAAGACGCCAAGTATTATTTATCGCTTCACATATTGCAGTTTATGACCATGT
The DNA here is from genome assembly GCA_963969525.1 of Ontholestes murinus. Lineage (NCBI taxonomy): Eukaryota > Metazoa > Arthropoda > Insecta > Coleoptera > Staphylinidae > Ontholestes > Ontholestes murinus. Next base: position 30,284,058 of record OZ018397.1, read on the forward strand.
GTAACTTTTATGAATTTTAATAATTTCTATCCTTAACATAAATTAACAAATATAATATATTTATAAAAATATAAGTTGGTAATATGTTTTAAATATTGAATATTTCATATAATTATAACATTATTGATGACTATTAACTGTAGCGCATTCTTGACCCACCACAATAATCAATCTACCTTAATAATCTAGTTTGTAAGTACGCTAGTTTAAGAGTGCAATTTATTTTTATATCCAGAATAATATGCAAATTTCTATAAAGATTTTTCGTAAAATAAATCATCATTATTCAGAAATACTTTTATGTGTGACTTATAATTTTTTAGAAAACATGCTTTATAAATATTTTGTATAAGAATTCTAAATTATTTTCAGAAAATCAAGAAAAAACCAAAGCTGTTGTTAGTTTCATTATCATTTCTTTGATGTTTATTTTATTAGTTATAATAACAAAATCAAAAATATTAAAAAAAGTGCAGAATAATAATAATAATAATGCAATTAAGTTGAAATACGTGCTTGGAAGTTTCTCTTGATTTTGATTTTGTAACTCATTATAAAACCTTCGATAGCAAGTTTCTTGGTGCTCAAATATTTTTTTCGAAGATGAAGTAATGTCCAAGATCTTTGATAAGGAAGCAAAGCCTAGAAAATTGCAAATGTCTTTTTATTAAACATTTCAACTATTTGGTTTTGATGTTGTTACTTCAATAGGCACAACCAATTTTGGTACTCAAATAAAAAACATTTGGGGCAAAGTAAATGTCCAAGATTTTTGAATAGAAAGTAAAGCTAAGAGAATCGTAAAGGTGTTTTTAAAGATTTAAACCATTTGATTTTGATATTGTGACTCATTATAAAACATTCAATGTCAGTTGTCTTGGTGTTCAAATATTTTTTTTGAAGACGAAGTAAATGTCCAAGATGTTTCAATAGGAAGTATCCACACGAAGAAATATTTTTTTTAAGGGCAAAGGTCCGAAATTTTTAAACATAAAGCAGTAACGATAACTGCAAAGGTTTTTTCAAACATTTAAACGATTATATAATTTATTATAATTCTTTGGATTACATGTTAAATAAACTTCATATTGAGCACAGGAATTACAGGCGGGCTTCATTCTTCTGAATGTACTTTCATTCAAAACTAGGACTCTTCCTATTTATTTCTGAATTCCTTCTATTTAAAAATCCGCGAACGTTTTAGTAATGTGAAAAACTTTATAAAGTTATTGAAGCTCTTTTAGAGAGATATAAACCTATTTATTAAGGATAGTATTACATTAATCCATTTTTTGACGCCACAAAAATTATAACTTCTTTTTCCTCGTCTTCTTGGCTATTGACCGTACGTTTATCAGCCTGTCTTCTTTCATCAATCATTGTCGCTGCCTTTAGGCTTGATATGTATGCAAAGATGATAAATTCGTGAATAGTGGTTTCGTGATGTTTGGATTTAGAGTTTATGTTTTTGATTGCGATGGATACAAAGATGCTTTACAATGTGGAAGCAAATTTCGTAAATAAATATATACGGCGTTAATCAAATGGGATTGGTTTTTTTTTATATAAAAGATAGATTGTAGCGAGGATTGTTAGGATGCCTAATCTTTGTCAATATTCTAATGGTTGATCTTTCACAGACTTGCAAATTCCTTAAAACGGGAGGACTGGGATTATGAAACAGGATTGCAGCGTAATCAAGTAAGGGACGGCAAATCATTCTTTAATTCTTTCATTTTTTGAATGCTAGGTTCAGAAATTTCACGTTTTGGGAATGGTTTTTGAAGGAGGGTTTAGAATCAAAAGTTATTTCCAGATATTTACAAGTCTGTGATGAAGGTATATTGGTGTTGGTTAGGTTTATAGTAAAGGAAGAAGCTCATTTCATTATTATAAATATTTGTCTTACTTCATATTTCGGCATTCTGCTTAAAATTTGTATAAATTTGGATAAGCACGATCATTAAGGTGTTGGTGTGCCGTTTTGTTAGCATTAGTTAATTTCATTATGCCTCTCTCATAGAAGCTCTCGTTCTTATTGACAAATAATTGAGCGATTTTCACACGTTTCTCTTTTCACCAGCAAAATAGTTCACCATGGACAGGAACAGAGGGTAATCACTTGGTGCCAGGCCCGAACTATAAGGTGGATGCACAAGAAAACTTTCAGCCGCCTGGCTTGTGCGTTTTCCTTTATTGAAAAAAAAACGAATTATAAAACTGTCAGAAAAGTTTTTTAGTACTAAATCACATCTTTCTAACGCCATCTAGTGGAACCCGATCGGACTTATACAACGCGAGATACAGATAACTAAAGCCATCTATTGGAAAAATGATGGATTTTTTTTCTTCTTTTTCTAATGCGTTTGCCTTGTACTCTCACTGCTAGAGTCGCAGTTGGGATGATGAGCTCCAGCTTTCATACCATCATATGGGTGAGTGTCCAGAAGGTCTGATAGCTCTTGGGAGAGCGGCAATCTGCTGTCATCTATCCACTCAATATGAACCCTCCATTGGCGACGTCTGAACCATCTTACAATATCACAGACATCACAGAGCTCTCGGTTGTCTTCGTTTCTTTTGTGGTCTCTCAAAGAGTATCCCGCTATGGATCTTAATGTTCTCATCTCAGCTTCATTCAACACATTTCTTTTTTTATTCTTTTCGAAACCGTTTCCTTAGGTTACTTATTATTTTTCTTCAACTAGTATTTATCACTGATACTCTTCATTAAGGTTTTTGGAATGTTTGCTTCCTAAAAACTAGGTCTGAACGAGAAATTTGGTTACAGAAATCTTTGGAACTTAGAAAGGCCTAACTTAATACATAGTTTAGTATTTTGGCCTTCATAAAGTAAACAACATCTAAAGAAAACCTCTAACGATTCTTTGGATTTGCTCCTAAAGATTATAGATGAAAATCCCGCAGACTTAATGATAATAAGGAATTTGTATAAAAAGATAAATAAGATTAATTTCCAGGAGAAGGGGAAAATACATTTTTATCGTTTTATACAACAGAACAACTTCTAGAAAAGTTATTGCATATCCTTCAAGCCAATTGACAAATAACTTGACGAATGTTTGAATTAGTGGTTACATAATTGTACTTCTCGACCTTCAAAACAGTGTTTTAAGCCTTATATCGAATGCATTTTCTGAACAATAACAATTTACAATATCTTATTAATCCAAAACAATTGTATAGTTTTTACAGTGACCTATTTTTCTACTTATTACGTGATGCGCCAATTCAGTTTTTTTTCCCTCCAGAAAGAGCAAACAGTACCTTGAACTCAAAACATCAAAAATGAGCCAAACATTTATCAGCACAACAATTTTGTTTGCTAAAACGATTATAATTACGTGTGTGAGCATCTAAAATTTAGTTAAATACATCTCTAATAATTATATAATATTCGTATATTAAAACTTCCATTTTAATCCTACCGACTACGACAATTTTTATCAGATTAATGTAGATTAAATTCCTTTCTATGATATTTACTCTTCCAATTTGTCATGCAGTGACCTTTTTTGGTTGTTTTTTTTTTAAATTATTATTGAACAATACGCTTTACTACATAAATAGTAATTCAGTGGTCCTCAAAAGGTGCAAATTATTTACGTCCGCCAACGTTGTGCGAATAATTAACGGGCAATGAATTCAATAATTAATTGTATTTTTTTGTCAATATATTCATTGTTCCATCATGGCGTATTGTGGTCTCTACGGTTTTTGAATATTTGGAGCGTAACAAAAGAAAAACGTTGCGGAAAAACCTCCGCTTTTCTGTGTAAACAGGCGAAACCTCGCCGGCCCGTCCACTAATTACAATTCGGCGCCTTTGTTCGCTCGATACGAAACTCACACACAAACACACACACAGAGAAACGCAGAATAAATATTGACTCGTTTGTTTGAAATTTCCAGGGATTTTCGACCGTTTTTCCCCGTGGCTCACTCGAGAGATGTCGTGACCCGATTAGGCAACTTTCCGAAGAAACTTTGAGTGTAATTGATTTGATTGGAATTATTTGTTGAAGGCTTTTTTAAATATATTGATGAGAAATTGTAAAGTATAACTAAAAGTTGTTCGAGTTCCGAATTGAGAAGACGCATAGTCCAAGAGTAGACACAACAGCTATTTCGGAGAAAAGTGGTTTTAATCGGATACTATCCTATTATGATGATGAGGATGAGGAAATCTATCTAACGCCCTTACATCATCTAAAATTGTTTTACTAAAAAGGTAATTACTTAATTAGAAACGTATCTAAGCACTTATTTTTATTAGGGTTTTCTATATTCTGATTATTAGTTAAATACATTAAGGAGTCCGATGTGGTTCAGGTAAAAACCTCGTCAATGACATTGCCAATCGTTCGATTGCGCATGAGCCAAAATGCAAATCTTAATAATCCTACCGACTGAGACAATTTTCTAAAGATTAATGTAGATTTGGTGAAGTAAGACACTTGTCAACTCAGTTGACTAATGTTGATTGGATTTTTTCTATGATACCTAAGTGTCCAATTTGTTATGCAGTAAAGGTAAATTAATATATTAAAGTAAATACCGTACCCTATTATTTTCCACCATCTTTCGATTATGATTAAATGTACCATCGTGTGCGTGTAATTGACAAATTCTGATGCCGTTTTTTTCGGAGGAAAATAACGGGGCCCGAGGGCAGGCGAGGTCAACTGACCATGGGAAAGGTGGCTCTTCTGCCGCATCTCGTAGGCCGGCATATGTGAGAATGTAAGGGGGCGCCACCTCATCTCCTATGCGTGCATGTGTGAGCCGCCGCGAGGCGGTGGGGGGTGGTCGGAGGTTCGAGACACGGCCGCGCGCGCTATTCTCGAAGGACGTCTGGTGAGTAAGAGATGATGTTGATGATGATGACCAAAAAGGGGGGATGAAGTTCATCTCGACCGCAAGAATGCGGCCCCGCTCTATCTACGGAACAAGAGGGACCCGTCTATCCGACTCCCATTGTTAAAAATGCAGATTTCCTCTCTCGCCGAGGTTGGTTCTCTCGCTCAATGAAATTTCCCTTTCCGTTGATGCACACACACATACACATACATACCCAACGGCAACACAAAAACAATCGATAGTGTTTTCCCTTCTGAATCACACCGCAGCCTAGTCACGCGAATTAAAATCACACTAACCTAGATTATTGAATAACCAGTAACGTAACGTAAGAAAGTTTTAAAGCATCTCTTCAGGCTTTTCTCACATCATTTAACTCGTTTTATTTTATAGACCCTATTTAAATTAAACATTTTTATAGTCTTCATTTTATTAGATAATTCCAACCGACCTCAACTTTTACAATTCAAATTTAAAACCTTGATATTTAAAATGATAAAAATACCTTATTTCCAAACCTACACATTCATTATATCAACCAACTCCTTGTATATGTACACGATGAGGATTCTTTTTTTTTGTTTTTTCCTCCCCTTTCATTATTTCCACTCACCCCAATTTATCAAATCCTCGATAAAACCACAATGCGTCATTACTAAAGCAGTTTCTTCCTTTTATGCTTTATTGGTGGCCATTACGCCGATACATTTTACGTTTTTTTTTTTTTGTTGGTATAAATCGCGTATACCCGCGGGTCGGCCCATAACAATAACGGCAATCCCCGATTCGCATTTCGCTTCTCCACCGTGGTGAAGTGGAGGCAGGGAAAAAATGGATTAGAACGGGGGGGTCGTTTCCAATTTAGAGGCGGCGGGCGGTCGTTACCTTTTATCATGGAAATAAAGAACCGGAGCGTCTCTTTTTTTTGCGCCAGCCCCGTGATACGAGTACTACTGGCAGTTAGGGGTGGTTAAGAAAATAAGCGACGGTGCGTGTGTTTCCAGATTTGGGAAAGAGGGATTTTTGTTGGGAATAAATGAGTAGGAAGTAACGAAAGGAAACGATGTTTTCATTTCATTTCTATATATATATTTACACACAAAAACAACGTTATTTGCAGAAAATTCGAAATTACGAAAATATCTCGTCATTACATGTGAATATAATTATTTCTGCTTGATGTGGAGACCTTAATTGCTCTAATACTCTGATTTTTTTATTGATAATATTTACGTTTTTTGAATATACACATATGTGATTAATAATAACTAAGGATTTGGAAGATGTATCCTCTGTTCATTAGGTATTAGGTTAGTTTTTTGGAGATTTTTCTTATGAAAGAATTTACAAAATGCCAAAAATTGGTATGTTCTTAAGAAAAAGAGTTTAGTACATATGATCGGAATCCTAGGACGGACCGAGACTAAAACGCGCGAGAAGAATGTTGCTTAATCATGGGGAATTTTAATCGGCCGTGACTCAAGCACACGGCTTGTTTGTTCTTGGCTGTGTGTAGACCCTTTTGTAACAACACGGAGCCACGGACAACGCACACAGAACACACTCGCAGCAACACTATCAGAGAGTATCCAGGCAAACATGAACCCAGCCATAAAGATAACACGGCGAGAGAGGCTTGCTCGTGCTGATGCTGCTAGAGAGGATGTTGACGCTGGCGCTTTATCTCGGCGTACACTGTACACACATCCAGGGCATGTGTCGAACAAATTCAATTATCGCCAAACATAATTTTGAGCGAAGAAAGAATTTGATCGTTTCTTGGGAAATGCCAATACGACCTCGTTTGCACCAAGTACATTTTTTTGCTGTCTTAACAGGTAATAAAATTCAGGCGTAAATAAATTAAACGCGGTGTTTTAGTGGTCGTTAAAATATTTAGGTATTTTTATATACGAAAAAAAAAACGAGTATGTAATGGCATATTTAAACGTTATTTCCTTATTATCCTATGTGAATGCATTGATTGTTTTTTTTTAAATTCGAATATTCAGTCGCCGTAAGATTTTCACCATGATGTAAACCTCTACTAAAAAAAAACTATAAACTACAAAAGGAATTTCTTTAATTAAAGTTTCTATCCTTCATTGATCTGAATAAAGAGTGTCTTACGTGAAATTAGTATTGGCCTTATGAAATCATATCTCACTAATAGATATCAATCCATAGTTTGCAATGGTCCAATCTCAAAGCCACAGAAAATTATCAAATGGGTTCCCCAAGGCTCTATACTTGAACCTCTATTAGTTTTAATAATCAAAAATGACCTTCCTAGTAAACCAAATACAGAAACTGGAGAAATATCAAAAAATAAAGGTAAATAGACTGCTAGAAAGAAACCAGTGCATGAATCTTTCAAAATTCAAGAAAGAGGAAGAAATTATATTAGGAAAAATAGAACTTCTAAGATTTTGTATCTTTATAATTTTTATTAGTATATGTGTTGATACATCGTTGAATAAATCAGTGAAGATTTAGAAATAATAAAAATTGTAAAATGGTGACTGGAGAGAGAAGAAGTGGCGAAGGTGCTGAAGTAAAAAGTGATTCCGAAAAGCGGCGCTTACTGAAAACGCCAGCCAGAGGAAGAAAATTAACAAAATTAAGGTTAGGTGATAATACCGATAAAAAATATAAACAAACGTGACTTCCGACGGGCCGACCGGGGTCAACGGCTGTGGCGAAAACAGGCAACCCAAAATACGAAGATTGTGCAAGTTGTGTATACATAGAGTTGTTACATATTCGTCTGAACAAAACAAACAAAACATAGCAATACAACAAAGTCTGAACTCAAGAGGAGGTATAAATAGGTGACATGAACAAAAGATCCAGAGATAGAGAGGAACAGGATATAAACGAACGCAATACTATATTTAATATAAGCAAAAATATACTAAGGTCACCTAAGCAAAGAAAATTAGAACAGGAAGAAAGAAAAGCCAACCAAAAGAAAATTGAGAACGAGAATAACAAATCAGAAGAAATTAAAGAAACAATGGATGAATTGAAAAGATTGATGCAAGATTTAATGCGGGAAGTGAAGAAAAACAATGAAGAGCTTAAAAAGACCAACGAAGTGAAGAACTAAAATACGAAATACAAACAATAAGAAGAGAAGCAAATGAGAAAGAAGAAAAGTGGGAAGATGAAAAACAACTGATTATGACAAAAATACAAGGATTATAGGAACGAGTGGAAAATACAGAAAAAGAAAAGAAGAGGAATCATATCATAATAAAAGGGCTAAACAATAAAGGAGAGAATGTGAGAGAATAGATAGAAGAGTTCCTAAGAATGAACTAAAGGTAAAAATACAAATAAAAAGTGCATACAAAATAAATAATCATCTAAACCAAAATATGGTACTAGCAGAAGTAGAATCGTGGGAAATAAAGCAACAAATCATGAAAGCTAAGAGTAATATAAAGCATAATAAAATTTACATAGAATATGACTTAACTCTGGAGGAAAGAACAGTGCAAAGAGAAATCAGAAGCATAGCGAAGGAAGCAAAAGAGAAAGGAAATGAAGTAAGACTCGGCTACAGAAAAATACAAATTAATGGAATAGAGTACAGATGAAACAAAGGGAAAAAAGGAGTGGAGGTAGTCGAAGTCACCAAAAAGAGACAAAAAAACTAAGCCAAAAATCAGAGCAAATGTCAACCACAGATAATAAACCGGGCATGAATATGGATAATGTCAATATAGATAAGGAGAAACAACAATGGAAACTAGGGACATGGAATATAAGAAGCATAGAAGGAAAAGGATTGGAACTAGAGGAAGAATTTGAACACACCAAAGTAGATGTGTTGGGAATTACAGAAACCAAGCAGAAAGGGAAAGGAATTATAAGGGCGGATTATAGTGGTGTGGAAGAGAACGGGAGAGCAGCAATCGGAGTAGCATGCAGCATACATAAGAACTTAGAGAAAGAAATAGAGGAGTGGAATGCATGGTCAGGGAGAACGCTTACAGTAGGGTTAAAAGATGTTGACAATAATCGAAGAACAATAATAATTGCTTAGGGCCCAAACGACGATGATATAACAGAAAACAAAGACATATTTTGGGACGAACTAACAACAGCAACGGAAAGAGTAAAAGGAGAATTATACGTAGTAGGAGACTTTAATGACAGAGTAGGTAAACAAGACAAAATGTTAAACAATGTAATAGGAGTATATGTTGAAAACATGAGAAATAACAATGTCAAAAGACTGTTCGATTTTTGTATAACACAGAACATGATCATTATAAATACATTTTTTGAACACAGAGAGATACACAAATTCACAAGAGAGGTGAAGAGCAGAAAAGAAAGATCAATTATAGATTATATATTAGTGGAAGAGAACAACAGAAATGCAGTAATAGACACAAAAGTGAGAAGAGGGCCAGAAATTGGTTAGTGACCACTACCTGGTAACGACAAAGGTGAAAACTCCAAAGAAAAATAGAGAATCTCACAAATAACTGGAAGAATACAGACCATTTGAATAGAAGAAGAAATACACAGAAGCAATAAAGAACAAATTAGAAATCAACGAGGAAAAATACAGAAGTGGAAATATAGAAGAGATATGGAATATATTTAAGAATGATATGCTAGACACTGCAAAAACAGTATGTGGGTGGACAAAAAAAGTAAAAATACAAAACAAACTGCCTGGTGGACAGAGGAAATTAAGACAGAAATAAAAGTAAACAAAACGGCATGGCAAAATTACCTTACGCAGAAAATAGATAACAGCTACAAAGTATATAAAGAAAAAAGAAAACACGTAAAGGAACTAATAATAAAGGAAAAGAGAAAAACATGGAAAGAATTTGGAGAAAAAATGGAAAAAGATAGTAAAGGAAATCAAAAACTTTTTTATAAAGTACTTACATCTTGTAGAGAGACAAATAAATACAATACAAACCAGGTAAGAAACTACTAACAGAGAAAATGGAAGTAATGGCAAGGTGGAAAGAATATTTTGAGTAATTACTGGAGACCAATGAAAAAATAACAGATGAGGAACAACAAATAGTAATTGAAGAGGAAGAGGACGAGACGAACGAGAAAATTAAAATAGTAGAATTACAGGAGGTAATAAGAAATATGAAGAATGGAAAAGCACCCGGAGTTGACAAAATTACTGCAGAAATGTTAAATAAAATGGGAGAAAAGGGAACGGAGATACTACTAGACATATATAACAAAGCATGGCAAGAACGAGAAATACCAAAAGAGTGGAAGACAGCACTTATAGTGAATGAGACAAAAAAGAGTGTCAAAACTATAGGGAATAACACTATTGAATACAGCTATGAAAATATTTGAACAAATTATTCACACCAAACTGAGAAAAATCATAGAACCAACACTTCATGAGGCACAAAGTAGTTTCAGAAAGGGGAGAAGCATCCAAGATCACATCTTCACTCTTCAACAAATAACAGGAAAATTTCAACAACAGAAGAAAAATGTGTACCTCGGATTCATCGATATGGAAAAAGCGCTTGACAGGGTGAAAATAGAAGAACTATGGCAAATATTAAGAAAGGGAGGACTTAACAACAAATTAATTAATATAATAAAAGAAATATACAATACAAACACCAACGTAGTAATAAGAAACAACCAACATTCAGAAGCTTTTAGAACAAACGAAGGATTAAGACAAGGAGGAGGTTTGAGCATAACATTGTTCATCATATACATAGACGAAATATTAAAATAGTGCACAGACAAGAGTAAGAAACTACTTCGGGTATAGAAACATGCAAAGAATAGAAATCTCAGAAGACGATATAGTCATAATAGCTGGTGGGGAAAGAGAACTTCAAGAAAGCCTAAATATATGGAATGAAACACTAAAGGAATATGGAATGACGATAAATAAAACAAAGACAAAGGTAATGATGATACGAGAACAAATAGATATGAATATAAAGATTGAGAACACATACATAGAACAAATAGATACTTTTAGATATTTAGGAGAAAAAATAACAAGAAATGGAAAACAGAAAACAGAATTGAACAGCACAATAGAAAAAAACTATTAAACTTTACTACGCAATGAATAAGATGTTTATTAACAAGAAGGAAATGTCTCACAAACAAAAATAAAAGTATACAAGGCAATTCAAGACATTCGGATGCGAAACCTGGACACTGACAAGAGGAGAAAAGAGCAAAATACAGGCGATAGAGATAAAATACCTACGGAGAGTTAAAGGAGTCACAAAGATGGATAAAATGAGAAACTCCGAACTTAGAAAGGACTTGGAAATAGAACCGTTATACGAATTTATAGAAAGAAGACAGCTTAGTTGGTGGGGACATTTACAACAAATGGGAAGCACAAAGCCTGTGAAATAAATATGGCAAGCAAGAATAGAAAAAGAAAAACCAGAGGAAGACCACGACAGACCTGGGATAAGGCCATAGAGGAGATTCTGGAAAAACGAGGTAAAACATGGGCAGAAGCGAAAGGACTCACAAGAAACAAAAAATAATGGGTAAAAAATGTGTACATGTGAATAATTAACCAAGACACAACTTACCCCTACACCATCATATGGTAAATTGGGATTTTAGTTTATGTATATATATATTTCGATCTACTTATAACTGGAAAATTATTTTCTTATATAGGTACAGTTCTTATAACATTTGTTTGTTTAATGCTGTACGTTTGATAATGGCCTTTTAAAGGTTGAAACTATAGTCACGTAATAAATCCTGTGTGTGATATCAACGAAGTGTATTTTCATTTAAAGTTCCACATTTGTTTGTGTTGAGAGAAATACCTTTGTTAAAGAAGACACTCAAGTTCCTTAGCTAATAATTCGACGTCCATCAATCTTAAGGAAAAGGAAATATACTGAGAACTTTATCGAAAATATGGATTGGAGATGTATTAGTCAAAATATAAAAATACTCATTTCTTTTTTTTTTTTGTTGAATTTGATTCTCGCTTATCACGTGGTGAAACATTTTTAATATTAAGGGTTTCTATAAACAACCCTTTGAGTTGAGATTGAGATAAATTAGCATACCCTAGTAGAAGAAGACATTCAAGTTCTTTAGATTAATAATTCGATGTCCAACAATTTTAAGCAAAAGAAAATATACTGAGAACTCTATCGAAAATATGGATTGGTGATGTATAAGCCAAAATATAAAAATACTCATTTCTAGTAGTATTATGTTAACATTGAGATTAATCAGCATACCTTAGTTAAAGAAGACACTCAAGTTATTTAGATTAATAATTCGGTGTCCAACAATATCAAAGAAAAGGAAATATACTGAGATCTCTATCGAAAATATGAATTGGAGGTGTAAAAGTTAAAATATATCATATCTGATGCTCATTGACTATGTGAGAATCCTTTATGGACATACATCAACTCTAATCAGAAGATTACTTGTCCTACGGAGATTCGTCTATTTATAATAAGTCTATCTTATGCATCTCAAACTCATCTTAGAAATCTACGTATAGATTCATAGCAAGTTAGATATCACTTACGCAAGTTGGAACCAAAACTCACAACAGGACTAGATATGATTCCAGCATTAATTATAAGGTACTGTGCAGATAATCTTTGTTAACATTTAACATTTAATTTAAAACTTATTCTAAAAACTAGTAAATTTCTAAATTTATGGAAACTAGTACGAATCTGACCAGTTTTTAAATCTAAGAAAAAGTTGGAAATTGAAAATAATACAACTTTTCGAAGGTCTTTAAATCTATTTAAAGTGAACATATTTATCTCAGTAATAGTTAAAAAATTATCTAAATACCAATATGGCTTTATCAGGAGACGATCTTGGTGTACTAATTTGTGTAATTTATCTCAATTTGTGTCTGAAGTAATGAGTATAAATGAGCGAGCCAATATTATTCATACCCACCTTATAAAGGCCTTGTTATTTGATTGTGTGGATTTTTAATTAATCAATTAAGTTAAGTGATGGTTAATACATTGTTGAAGTTAACGGTGCCTATTCTAAGCCCTATTTAGCTGTTAGTAAAGTTCCTCAAGGCTCTAATCTAGGCCCATTGCTCTTTTTATTGTATTTTATCTGTACAAACTTAAATTGTGAAGTCTTAATCTATGCGGATTATTTATAAATTATGAATGTTATTAATAATGTAAATTAAATATTGATTTATATGATTACAATGTGCAGAAACGCTCAAAATAATTAATTTTAATTATTACTTTTATTCTTATTAATACTATTTCCGTGATGCAATTCTTCAATACGCTTTGAACACCATAAATCAATGATGTACAACGCATTAACTAACACTAAACCGATAAATGTTCATTATCAATAGTCTTTGAAACCAAAGATCTTTGTGTTACTTTTGACAGTAAGCTCACTTTACTATATGTTGATTTATTTGTTGTTATTAATCTTGAGATATTTTCGAAGCATATCTTAGATCATTTTATCGCCAAGCATACGTAGTTTATAACGACTATGACTCTTACTAATTTTCAATGGACTCTGGTGTTCCCCAGGGTTCATATTTACTACAATTTTTATTAATTCCTAATTAATGGGTATTTTGTTCATAGCAGAGTAAACTTTATATCTAATGTCTGCTTCCAGGACGTTAGGATTTAACATGCGAATCTATGCGTCATTGAGAGACTTAGATCTCATAAATCGCTGTACTTTGCATATGTTATTAGCAAAATTGAATATGGGTGTCTCATTTGGTATCCACTTTACCTTAGTAAAAACATTTCACCAGATCGTATACATCATAGATTTTTTAAGTACTTGCCATTCAGAAGATAAGAGCATACTGCCAAGTTCCTTTGGAAGTTAATCCATAATTAAGTTGATGCTTCATTTTTAGATAAAATTCTAGGCATGGTAATACATTTTGTTGTTAAATGCAAAGGTAGAAATTGTAATAATTCAGAGGTATGGCAATAAAGAGTTTATATTACTAATTATCACCAGCGAGCTACAATTACAATAAAAGTGTAGGGATGCGATGGCACACTATGAAGATATATTTTTTGATCGTATATAGAGTGCCAATGTTTAGTTTATTTTTTTTTTTAGTTTTTGTATTGTATTAATATACATGTAATTATTGATGTATATTTATATTGCTACTTTGTAAATCGAGTTTTCTGTTAGGCCAATAAATGATATTATTATTATTAATTATTATTAAAGCCTATCCTTAGTTTCTTGCCAGTTCGTTTGCGCATAAAAATTGCTTATACTTACCAAATAATCGAATCTTAGCTTAATTTATTCAATTTTTAAGTTCAATTAGGTTATTTTGTTTGATTGACGTTCCTATAATTGGCCTTTGGGTTTGTTGGGTTATAGATTCTTATATACTTAATACTAAATAATTATGCAAATATTAAAAACAAATTAATAGGTAAAGCGTTGGGCACTTTTATTATTTAGAAAACTTCAGTTGTTTCTTTTTGTAGAAGATATTCAAACGTTTTAAAGATTTTCTGGCGAAGGTCAATATTACGCTAGGCTAATTCATAGTTTAATGAGAGGTAGGCCAAGAGTTCGCTAAGTTCATACAGATTTAGTTGTCGTAGGTCTAGAGTACGTGTTATAGCGTGTAACAATGTATTATACATAATACAATCCGCTAGGTCAATATATTGATTATTGTGGTAGATCGGAGTAACAGCATGATACAGAATGCAGTTGATTATAGTGGGCGTTTGTGAGAAATAGCGATACCTCGTCGCTATATAAACGGAAGAATCATATGAAAAAAAAGTTTTGAAATAAGGTTTTTGATGCCCAGTTAATAAAAATTAAACAACATTAAAACCAGTGCTTAGTAAGATACAAACAACAAGGAATATTAACAAAAACTGCAGCACAAATATACATTGTTTGTCATCAAGAACTGTGTTTATTAAAACAAAATAAAACAAAGAATTTAGAAGAAAATAATTCAAATTTGTATTGTATTAGAAAGAGTGAGGTTTTGGTAATTATAAATGAAAAATGGTATTGGTCCAATGTACACCACGACCCCGCTTACATATGTCGATTCTTTCATTAAAATTTTAAATCACTTTGCAAAATGGCTGGCTTACTTCGTTAATAACAGATTTTGAATTTTAAGGCTGAAATCGATTCGATTCAGTGCTGTTAAAACACATAATCTGGCCGGCCACTTAACAGCCGAATTTCGTAAAATTATTCAATCGGGACTTGTGGCACCAACCTGTTGAAACCATATGTCAGTAATATAAATATCAATATTAGGCCAAAATAGAGTTGTTAACATCTCTCGATAGCGTAATCACCAGCGTCAGCACCCGGCTCGTCAGGGACGCAGAAGCGAAACCTGTCGAGCGACAGCACACCTCCGGGACTCCAAAAGAGACCGACAAAAACCCCGAGAGGGGGCGAAGGGCCTCCGGCAAAGAGAACCTTCAGTGACATACTGACGGGAATAGCGCTCGCTATAATACCGAAAGGATACCCAGAGACGAGCATAAATGCAGAGGAAGCCGAGGCTATCAAAGTCTCGATAATCCAAAGCATTGATGCTACGGTGAAAGGACAAGCCTCACCGAAATTTCAGGAATGTACCCATAAAGGGGGATTCCTGAGAATAGTATGCTCCGACCTTCCAACCAGGACATGGCTCGAGAGCATAGCCAAGGAGAAGAATTTCCTGGGGAACGAAAAGGAACTTCAGATCATCGATCTGAAGGACCTACCGGAACCCAGGAGAGTACTAACGTGGGCTCCAGGACCACCAATAGAGGCCACCACCTTCCTCAAAAGAATATCGGTGCAGAACAACGTAAGCACCGATACCTGGAGAGTAGTCAACAAAAAACCGGACCCCAAGGGAACTCAGTACATCATACTGATGGACAAAGTCTCTTGGGGGAAGGTGAGCGAAGGGAAGAAGTTGCACTTCGGCCTTTCAACCATCACCCTCAGGGCGCTGGCGGCAAAAACCGTCGGCAGACCTGAGGAGACCGAAGAGGTAGCAATGGAAGGAATTCCAGTGCCCGGAGAGGGAGCAATGGACGACAGTCCGTTGCCCGAATCGCCGAAGGGTAAGTAATGTTCAAATTACTACAGATTAATATACACCACTGTAAGGCGGCATCTGCTGCCCTCAGTGCATATATCCTAAGAGAAAATATTGACATTGCACTTGTACAAGAGCCATGGCTTCACAAGGGAATAGTAAAGGGGTTAAACATACAGGGCAGGCGACTGATTGTCGCCGAACCAATGTGTAACCCACGCACATGTATAATAGCAAAACATGGACTGAATTTAATGCCATTATGGGACTTATGTTGCAGAGACCTAGTGGCAGCACGGCTGGAAGTAGTGGAAAGGGGAACGCGGAGGGAGTTTATACTCGGATCCGGTTACCTTCCCTACGACCAACCAGGACCACCGCCGCCAGACGAGATTCAGCGGCTGATACACAGCGGGAGCCACAAGGGAATACCGCTGATCCTTGGATGCGATGCCAACGCGCACCACATTATATGGGGGAGCACGGACATCAATCCAAGAGGTGAGAAACTATTAGATTTTATCTTAGAGAATGACATTGAAATAGTAAATATTGGAAATGTACCCACGTTCGTAAACGCGGTGCGAAGCGAAGTAATTGACATAACACTTGCCTCTCGCAAGGCAAGTGAAATGGTAAAACACTGGCATGTATCTGAGGAACCATCACTCTCAGATCATCGATATATACGATTCGATATCGAATCAGAAGAAGCATCTGAAATCCAAAACAGAAACCCGAGGAGAACTGACTGGGACCTATACAAAGAGGTACTAGCCAGCCGAATCGGGGACTGTCCAACAGTAGCGAGAACAACGCATGAGTTAGAGCTCATGGTGCAAAGCATCACAGACTCTATCATTACTGCGTTTGAAGCAAGCTGCCCAAGAACTACCAAACCTACCTCAACCAGGGTCACCTGGTGGAACAAGGATCTTGATAGGGCTAAGGCACGCACCAGAAGACTGTTTAATACAGCCAAGAGAAACGGTGAATGGGCGCAGTACAAAACGGCCCTCACGGCATATAACAATGCCATTAAAAAAGCCAAGAGGGAATCTTGGCAAAAATTCTGTGGGGACATAGAAAGTGAACCCACAAGCTCCCGTCTACTCAAGACGCTCAGCAAAGATCATGCTGGGAACATCGGCTCACTGCAGACCAAAAATGGAAAGTACACAGACTCGGTAGAAGAGACCCTGCAGGTATTACTGCAGACGCACTTCCCGGGTTCTGCAATACTTGACAATCCTGTTTCCGAGGACCTAAGCGAGCCCAACGAAGGGGCTCCAAAACGGGACTGGGAAACAGCGAAAACGATAATTAGACCAGGTGACGTTGAGTGGGGAATTAACACGTTCAAACCATTCAAATCACCAGGTCCTGACAGGATATATCCTATCATGCTACAAAAGGGGATATCAACGCTGAGGAAACCACTATGTGAAATCCTCAGAGCAAGCCTTGCCCTTTCATACATCCCAAGCAGCTGGCGGACTGTAAAGGTGGTATTCATACCTAAGCCAGGGCGTGATTCATATGCCCAGGCTAAATCTTACAGACCGATCAGCTTGTCATCATTTATGTTAAAACTACTAGAAAAACTAGTAGACAGGCACATACGGGAAGGAGTTTTAAAGGACTCGCCACTACACCGTCAACAATATGCCTACCAAGCGGGAAAGTCATGCGAGCTAGCAATCCACCAGCTAGTGAGCAGATGCGAAAGGACCCTACAATGCAAAGACGTTGCGTTAGGGGCCTTTCTGGATATTGAAGGGGCGTTTGACAACACAACCTTCAACTCCATAGCAACAGCAATGGAGAAAAGAGGAATTAACCCGCAAGTCCGACAATGGGTAAACAAGATGCTCAGAAGTCGGACTGTGACGACTACCCTATATGGAAAAACAGCAGAAGCGTTAGTCGCTGGCGGGTGCCCGCAGGGAGGTGTTCTCTCGCCGCTCCTATGGTGCCTCGTCATGGACGAGCCAGGGCATATATGCACTGGGGTATGCAGATGATCTGACCATTCTAGTAAGCGGGAAGTTTGGGACCACTGTATCAAACTTGATGCAGAAGGCACTAAATACCGTAGAAAGATGGTGCAGGAATGAAGGGTTAACTGTAAACCCGGTCAAAACGGCGATCGTCCCTTTTACTAGGCGACGAAAAACCAATGACATAAAATCACTACGTATGTATGAAATGGAAGTTCCAATCAAAAATGAAGTAAAATATTTAGGGGTCATACTTGATACCAGATTGAACTTCAACTTCCACCTAGAGAGCATCAGCAAAAAGGCCATGAGAGGACTTTTTGCGACCCGAAAAATGGTAGGACGCACATGGGGACTGAGACCCAGTATGACCAAATGGCTATACACTGTGGTCATAAGACCTATAGTGACATACGCGGCGCTCGTTTGGGGAGAAAAGACCCAAACCAAAAGTGCAGCAGTAAAACTCGAAAGAGTGCAAAGACAGGCGTGTCTGCTAATCACTGGGGCAATGAGGACAACGCCCACGGCAGCCATGGAACACATATTATCGCTACCACCACTACATTTATTTGTAATGATGGAAGCTAGACAGGCAGCCTATAGGATGCACATAAATGGACATACTTTAAATATGGGGCCTTCAAGACCAGCAACATTTAAAGTACTACAAGAAGAAGAGACACTAACAATGAGGTCCGATTTCACCAAAATCGTACACCCATCCCGCAGATTCAAAACGATCATACCACAGCGGAGTGAATGGACAAATGGAACATACCCGGGAACGAGTAAAGGAACCATCTGGTACACAGACGGGGCCAAAAATACTAAAGGAACCGGGGCTGGTATCTATGGAGGCTGCAACCGGAGCAAACAATTCGCGATTGCTCTGGGGAAGCATGCCTCTATCTTCCAGGCCGAAATAGCCGCCATTGACTGGTGTGCTCATCACTTAATGGAATCGGGACTTAAAAAAGGACCAATTACCATTATGACAGATAGCCAGGCAGCCATAAAAGCGCTAGCCTCACCGATAGTGCAGTCCAGGCTGGTCATGACTTGCATAAATAAACAGACTGGACGCACTGGCGACAACAAGAGAAACACAGCTAGTATGGGTACCCAAGGACCAAAAAATTATTGGACACTTGGGGGCCGACTTGCTGGCTAAACAAGGAGCAACAGGTGAATTCATAGGACCTGAACCCGCTTTCGGTATACCCCATGAAACCGGAAAGGAAATAATCCGACGCAAGTTAGCAGAGGAGCACAAAAAGGCATGGCAAAACCAAAATGGAATGAGGCATACAAGACTCTTCCTAGATGGTCCGGTACCTGACAGCATGTTGAAGCTGTCTAGACTGAGCAGACTAAAACTAAGAAAAATCACAGGACTAGTCACTGGACACTGTGACCTGAACAAGCACAAACATAGGATGGGCATTGAGAAAAGCCCCCTATGCCGTGGGTGTCTGGAAGAAGAGGAAACTCCCGAACACCTACTGTGCACTTGCGAAGCATACAAACAAGAACGCAAGGCGAAACTCGGGAAGCCCATGCTTCCTGTAGAAGAGCTAAAGAATATCCCCTGGCAGAAACTCCTGGACTTCTTAGAAGATACAGGAGTTCAAAAGGAGTAAAACAGCCAGAGGCGCACAAAAGGACCACGGAGACCGCAGTGCAGGGACGCTAAGCGACACCACCTCGTGAGGATAAATAAAAAAAAAATAAGAAGCCCAAATACGACAATTTGGCTTGTTGATTTTTTCAGAAAAAAAAAACATCTTGAGTGAATTCAGTGAATCTACGGCGATGTGAATGGTCGACCGGCTTCAATTCTTGCTCCAGTTGCACCTTGTAAGGCTTCAAAGCCAAATCCTTACCCAAAAGTCACCATGTAGTCGTTGTGGATAACTCTTCCGAGCATGTGTAATCATCTGCAAATTGCTGGAGCTATTTTTGAAGGATTAAGATAGAGATAGTTGGGATTATATATTTCAACGTCAACATGTTAAACAAGAGATGTAAAACACGAGAGCCTTGGTGAGGCCTTGTTCGGATATAAAAAAAAGAAGAGAAAGGATTACTGATTTTAACTTTAGGGGCTTATTAGAGAGGAATTGCTTAATAATGAATATGATATGATGAGGAGACACTTGAATAATAAGTCTTGACACTAAACAGAATCAAAAGCTATCTTGACATCCAGAAATAAAGCTGCAGAAGCTCTCACCTCTCTCACAAAAGTAGAATAAGCTTGCAGAACAACTGGGAATAACCTAATAATTGATTTTCAACCGCCTACATAAGATGAAAAACATTCAAAAAAAAAACACGAGTGACAGGTCTGCACAACAAACAGCATCAAAAATCGTTACGGGTGTAGAATAATCTATGTCAATCCGAAACACATAAAGTCATGGGGGGGGGGGGTAAGTACATTGAATAAGAGGAAGTAAAAATCCTATATAGGGAAAGTAAAAATGGATTTGTACACCTAATAGATTAAAACTTATTAAGTAATCATTAGATCCTTTGTAACTAACTAAACTACTAGAACTTACATAGCGTCTAGCTCAAACTTCTGCTATTTCCGCACCATCAATATCACGCAACTATGCAATATCCGCACTACCAGCAGACAACTTTAATCTATTATATATAACGTTTAATCCAGCTGTAACACCGGAATGAACTGGCTCTTCCAAAGGTTAAGGTGGTTTAATAACAGCTTTACTGTCGTAATACCTAATCGTATATTACCTTTTAAAATAATATATGCACGTGTAAAAAAAACGCCAATATCCGTTACGTGAACGTGGTGCTATTAGTGGGAGTCTGTAAGGTTGCGTCGAATCGATCGTCGCCTCCCAGAGGAGCAACAGCCGTATGTGCTTGCGACCCCTTTGACAAATTGCGGAATAATGTCGAGCGTCGGGAACATATTTCAGGCATTCAGTCGGAAGACGTTGATTTCGGAATGGTCGCGAGATCATTTACACAGTCCGTCTCGTCCCCGTTTTCGGTCCGGACAGGACGGCACGTAATAAATCACGACGGCACGTACAGACGCCGGCGTCGCCGTCGTCGCCGACGACACATTACACCGGAACGAACGGTGGTGAGAGAAAGAAGGACGCAGCGCGCAAGAGAAATAGAGAGAGAGGGGGAGAGGGCGAGGGAGAAAAGGTCCGAGGGTTAATAAAGTATTTACTTGTTACATCTGGATACTCCACAAGTCCGCTTTGCACCTTTTCCTACAGACACAATCTGATCAAACGGTTTCAATTATATTGACTCAATATATACAACTATATTGGATAAACAGTTTATTTTTTTCTTAAAAGTGAAATTTTGAACATTTGACAAGTTTATGGATGAGATCAATAAGATAGTGGTCACAATAGTGTGTAAATATTCTCCGGTATGTAAGAATAAGAATTTTATCAGTTTGTCGTTGTAATTTACAAAGAGAAAAAATATATTGCACAATGTTGAGTCTAGTTGTATCCCAAGAGTGAATGGATTTTTGCTATATATATAGTTCCATACTTTATCTCATTCAATGTACTTACAAAATATACCAAGTTGATTTAAAGAAATACATTTAGGTTAGAATTTTGAGCGTACACGAATAGAAGTTCACTTGGAAAATCTTGGATCTTACGCTCGTAGCTTTGAATTCTTCTCCATGGAGTAAAAAATCATTGTAGCAGTTCTAGTAATAATATCTTATTTCAGCAAAACAAAGCCATATTTGGCAAATTAAATGATGAAAATCATTAAACAGAGCTTCAACAGCCTCAAGGGAACTTAATTTGACAAGAGTGGAAGATCACCTAAGCGTGAACTCAAAAGTTTCCATGTGCGTTCAAAATTGTTCTGAATATTTATTGTTGTTATGTTATATTTAAGAAGGATTATGTAAGCATATTGGATAAATAAATACTACTACTACTACTACCACCCCATTCAGATCGCATTGTTTGAGATCGTTTACACTCGTAGCCTTTTATTCTTCTCCATGGAGTAAAAAACATCATTGTAGCAGTTACAGTAGTAATAATATCTGGTCTCAGCAGGACGGGACACTACCCCCTTTCGATCGTATTAGATAGGACACATCATCACAGACGAATCCGAAGAAGGAATACATATGAATGACCTTAATCTGGACTAGTTTCTATGGGGTTATTTAAAGTCAAAGGTTTATATTAACAGAACAAACAATTTACAAGAATTTGCTGAAAGACTAGCCCAAGAGATAGATTTAGAAAATTCAGAAAGGAATAGCCACTGAACATCTGTAATAAACTTTCTAAGAATTAATTTACAATTAAAAATAAAAACTATCGAAAATTCGATTAAAACAATTGAAAACTAACATAATGGAAATATCACACTTGTTTTGTTCCAGAATGTTTTGGAAACATTATGGAACAAAACAAGTGTTATTCTCCACATAATAGTAATATCTGTTTCCATCAAGAGTAATCTAATGCAACAAGCATTAACTTTAATGGAAAAAGTTAAAAAATTGCTAAAATACACGTTACAATTGTAAATTTGCTCAAATAGTTGACAAAGTAACATTTTAAAACATGCTATCAATAATTAAATAACTATAAAAATCAATCATTTTTTTTAAGTGGAAAGATTTCAAGAATCAAACTAAACGGTTTATATTAAAAAAAAACGTATGAAATTTTGTAAAAAATTAAACCTTTGTACTTAAATAAAATAATAAAAAAATAAAAAAAAAACTATGGAATATTTGATTAAATCAGTTAAAAACTGCAACAACCAATTTTTTGATATTAAAAAAACAATTGAAATTATACAAAAATGAAATCTATATAGTAATTACTTTACAATATAATATTTAAAAACTATCGAACATTAAATTTCTGGAAAAAGTTTAACAATTCCTAATAGAGTTACAATTGTAAATTTGTTAAAATAGTTTTAAAAAATGCTCTCAATATTTAAATTATTATAAAATCTCAAAAATATTATTTAAAATTTATTATTTAAAAAGTTAAAAATGTTTTCCTACAAGAAACAGTTTATTGAAAATGTGCTAAAAAAGAATTGGAAACTGCAATTTACTACAAAAAACAATTGAAATGATAAAAAAAGGTGGAAACTTTGAAAAATATATTTTTTGCACGTACTAAATATAGAAAACAATATATTACAAGAAAAAAACAGTGGAAATCTAATTTTTCGAAGCTATAAAATTAAAATAAAATAGAATATTAACTAATCTGAAAGTAGATGAAAAAACATTTGAAAATTGGTCTTAATTAGTTTAAATTTTTGAAACAATCGAAACTTACCAATTAATTAATTTAAAATTGACCATAAAATTGTTTAATTGTTTGTACAAAAAACAATTTTGACAAAAATAGATGAAAATTTTAATAAATCAAAATCGTTGGAAATAATAAAAAAAAACATAAAGCTGTTAGCTCGTTCACAAATAAAGCATTATTGTAAAAGGAAAAAAAAAATGCGAATAAAAATATTTATTATTATTATAAACATTTTGCAAACATTTGATTTCTTAACGTTTATAGTAACAAAAAAAATATGAAAACTTTCTAAAAAAACAAAAATAAACAGCTATTTTTTTAATTCTTGAATGTTTTATGTTTGATAATGAACAGTGAATATTCGAAACTATAGTCACAGCAATAAATATTTTTTGTGGTAAAACAAAGTTAAAGTGTTTTAATTAGCTATTATTTTATTATATCATTGAAATTTTGGGTGTTGAATACTTAAAAAAAATATTTCTATAAAAAAAAACAACAGTTAAGAAAGTTGTTAAAAATAGCAATTAAAAAAATAAAGAGCTGAAAAGGGCACCAATGTTTTTATTTCTAGATATCTTTATAGCAACTGATATTACTAAACTTCATTTGTTTTTGTTTGCTAATTTATTATAGAAATAAATAAAGAATAGCAGAAAACTTTCTGGAAAAGCAAAACTTTCTTATTTAATAAAAAAAAGTAGTTGGCAACTCAAATAAATTATTCTTAAATAGATAATAGAAAATGATTTCAATACAAAAAAAAAACATTTCTTGAATGACTTTCTCATTATCATTTGGCGAAACATTTTAAACTATTATTGATAAAGGTTTAAATTAAATTACACTTGGTTTGTTTCACAATTTTCTCTATTTGCTCGACTAGTTTTTCTTTTTAATCAAGAATGAGTTACAAAAGAAATTGACAAGTTTATATTAATCAAGTAATAAGAGATTTTAAGATCGGGGAATCCCAAATCTCCTCGTTGTCGTTGACGAGTAAATAGAGAAAAATTGTGAAACAAACCAAGTGTAATTTAATTTAAACCTTGTAAATTTATTAAAAATAAACCAATTACAAAAACAAATTAAAAAAATTGACTTAAAAAAGTGGAAAACGCTAATGTTTTTATTTCTTCAATAGTAAGTGCTTCATTTTTTTTATTAATAAATTATATTTGCTTTTGTCTTTGTGCAAATATATTTCCTTGCTTTTTGTTTTTATTATTAATGTCGACTATTTATTTTTGTTTCTTCAATGTCAGCTATATTTTGATAATATTCAACTGCCTTTTTATAATTTTTGATAACCTTACTATTCTTACTAAATAAAATAACTTACTCCACAGTTTATAATAATCTGTGGAGAAAGTTATTACAAGTTATTTTATTTAACATTATTATATCTTCACGTAACTCATCAATAAACATAAATATGACTTACTATTCTTCTGTTTTTACGTCTTCAATTTCAATTATTTTTCTTATGGTAGAAATAAAAGGTTTTTTTTAAATTCATATCGAATTGCTTTTGGTTATTTTAAACAATTATCTGAAAAATTCTTTAGATCATTATTTAAAAATAATAATTTCAGAAATAAAAACAAATAAATATTACACTGCAAACAATTTAAATTTAACATTTGAAAATGTATGTAAATATAATAATTCCCAAAAAAACGCAAAGATTAGTGCAAAAATAATTGATAATTGTCAAAAAACATTTGTAAATTTTCAAAAATTCAAATTAAATTATGAAAAACAATTATAGACTCAAAAATATTAAAAATAAATATATTTAAGAGAAAGAAGAGAGTAAGAAGAAAAAATAATAGAAACAATTGACAACTGTTAAAAACAATAAAGAAAAAACTTGTGAACATTCTTTAAAAAATGATAATTGTATAATAAACATTTGAAAGATCTAAAACAACAATTGACAGTCAGAAGAAAGTCACTGATTTTTCTTTATTTCAAATTGTTTTTAGTTATGTTCAATTATTTTTTTTAAATCTTTCTTTTGATGATTTTTTTTAAATTGTTTTTTGAAAAATAATTAATAAATAAATATTCTTTAGATTCTTTAGATCATTACTAAAAAAATATAATTTCAGTAATAAAAACCAATCATTTTTACACTGCAAATAATTTAAAATAATTACGATTTAAGAAGGAACATTTTTTAAATTATGTAAATATAGTAGTAACATATATTTATTGACAAATTTTGTACATATTTACATTAAAATGATAAATAATGAATGATGTGTTAGTGTATTAATCTGTCAAAAGGCTATCGACCAGAGGTCTTTCTGCCTTGTCTTGTCCAGTCATATGGCGTCAGTCGTTAGTGAGTAGATGCATGAAGTGATGAAATGAAATCAAAAATGGTAGAATGTGGGTTTTTAAATTTAGGGATTATGTGTGGGTTTCTAGGAAGACAGTATAGGGATAAAATGTGAAAGTTAAAAGGATTTTTGGCGAATTTTTCTGATAGGAATCGAAGACGTTCTAGGATGGGGATAACTAAAGTAGTATCATAGAGGAGCTGATTGGAGGGATTGTGTAGAGGATTAAGAGGATGACGGAGTTTTGTTAGGGTACGAAGGGATGCTCGCTCGCTAACTTCAATATTACGGGAGGTTGGATTGCTGGTGTTGGGATAGAGGGCACAACCATAGTCAAGTAGTGGGCGGCAGATCATCTTGTAAATTTTTACGGCAGTTCTGGTATTAATACCATTGTTTTTGTAAGTTAAACTTCTAAAGCATTTTGCCCTAGAAGTAATTTTGCTTTTTGTTATGGCTGTATGTTTTTTAAAATTAATTTTTTGATCTATGGTTATGCCCAAGTACTTAATGGAAACTGAGGGAGGGATCGCAGTTTGGGAAATATGGACTTTGTGAGGTGAATTATTGCTGCGGTGATAAGGGATTAGGAGCTGTGATTTGTGAGGATTGATTTTAATGCGCCATTTTGCAAACCATCGTTGAAGGGAGTCAATAAGCTCTTGGAGGAATTGGAGGGCTTTTGGCAGTGTGGGAGCATGTGTGACTAGGGCAGTGTCATCTGCAAATTGCAGGAGGTATTTGGATGGATTAAAGTAGAGAGGATCAGGGTTGTAGATATCAGCACAAAAAATGTTATATAACAGAGGTGAGAGAGGAGAGCCTTGAGGGAGTCCTTGTTCGGGAGTAAATGGAGAGGAGAATGAATTATGGATTTTGACTTTTAGGGAAGTTTGATACTAGGATAGTGAGTGGCAAGGAAGTTGATCTGTGGGGAAGAAAACCAAATTGGTATTTAGGGATTTGATTGGAAATTAGTGAGAGGATTTTGTTTTTGAGAAGGGACTCGTAGATCTTTCCAATAACAGGTAGAAGGGTAATAGGGCGGTAGCTGGATAATAAGGTAGAGGGTTGGTCGCGTTTGGGGATACAGATTACAATTCCTATTTTCCAAACGTTCGGGAAATATTGATTTTTATATAGAAAATTGATGTTGTTAAGGATGTAAATATAATAATTGTCAAAAACACAAAAAAATGATAATTCTCAAAAATATTGAAAATTCATTTCTTTTAGAACAGGAGATAATTCAAAAAGAAACAATAAAAAAATCAACAAAAACGGTTGACAACTGTGAAAAGCAAAAAAGAAAGAATATGTGAACGTTCATAAAAATCAATCGATAATTGTTGTTTAAAATATCTAAAAAAAAAACAATTTATAAAGAAGTCAGTGTTTCTTCTATATTTTAAATTGTTTTTTTTTTGACAATTATTTAAAACAAAATCTTTCTTTTCACGATTATTAAAAATTGTTTTTTTAAATAATAATAATTTTAGAAATAAATGGAAACAATAATTATGCTATAAACAATTAAAAACAATTGATATTTATGAAATAAAACACACAATTGAAAATTCGTAAAAATAATAATTGTAAAAATGCAGAAATTAGCATGAAAATAATTGACAATTGTCAAGAAAACATTCGCAAATTCTAAAAAAAAAAAAAACAATTTAAATTATAGAAAAAATTAGACTTAAAACTTAAAAATGAATATATTTAAGAAAAGAAGAAATTATTGAAAAAAAGTAACAATAAAAAATCTCCAAAAACAATTGACAACTGTTGAAATCATTAATGAATGAAGGTATGAACGCTCATAAAGATTTGTGAATGAAAAATATTTGAAATATACAAAAAAAGCATTTGACAAAAATGTATTTTTTTCTTTCTAGTCTTCAATTGTTTTTGGTTATTCTCAACAATAATAGATAAAAAAAAACTTTCTTTGTTTCTTTAAAAAATGATAATTTTGGAAATAAAATCAAATAACTATTGTCCTGTAAAGAATTAAAAACAATTGAAAATTCATGGGAAAAAGACAATAGTTCTTAATAACGCAAAAATTAGAGTAAGAACAAAAAAAAACATATTCAACATTCCGAAAACAATATTTAAATTATTAAAAACAGTTAAAATGACTTAAAATTGTATCATTGAAAAATATATCATATAATTAAGAGAAAATGAAATTATTAAAAAAAAAACAATCGAATAATATAAAAAACAATTGCCAATTGTTGAAACCATTAGAAAAAGGAGATGTCAAAGATGAAAAAAAAAACAATTGGTAAATTGCTTGTTGTAATTGTAAAAAAATAATGTTAAAAAACAACTGAAAAAATCATTACCATTTTTTCAATTGTTCTTAGTAAATTTAGATTAGAAAAAAGCCATTTTGCAAAAGAGACGTTATTTTCGTTGCCCAAGCTTAATAAATAAAATAGTAAGTTATATTTTGCATAGTAGAGAGAGAGAATAATATCTTTATTCGAACACTTACAATTTTGAAAAATATATACAAATGATTAACAATAATGGTTAGTCTGTCCGTTTGGGCTATCGACCGTCGGTCTTTCTGCCCTGTCTTGACTCTAAGTTGTATGTAAAAAAATAAATTAAGTTGCTTTTGCATAGTATTATCCTAAAAATAACTGAACTCGTTTCCTTGTCAATGGCACAACCAAAGGTAGAAGTTGTTGGATGCTTCAAGCCATAACTGTGTGATACATCTTGAATCAGGAACAGTATTAGACGATAAATAAAACTATACTTTGTTAGTATGGCACGGATATTATTATATTAATAAAGTATAGTTTTATTTATCGTCTGATAAAGTTTCTGATCCAAAGGTAGAAGAATATGAATCTAAATGGCTTCAGCTTCTTCATTGTAGGTAAGAAATTTAGACAAAATGCGTAGACCCTGTTTGATTGTTGTCTTTTTGCCACGAGAATATTAATAATTAATTTAAAACCATTGCGTATGTACTATATGTTATTAGGATTTGAAAATTAATTTTGTGAAAAAAAAAAATTGGTCCCCACTTGTTCTATTAATATTGAAGTGTTAAAGCGTTTCCTTCGTACGCCCTACTTGCATATAATACCGCAATAATAGCCTACAATTTTGGTTTGGTAAGTATCCATTCTCTACCCAAAATTGGAGAAGCTTCTAGCCTTGTACAAGTTATTATATGATCAATTAGTAATAAAAAAAAGAGATACTTTTAGCTCATTCTTCATAATATTTCTATTTGCATGCTTAGGTACATCCTTGAGAATATTCTGTGTTGGTAATCTTCCAGGAACAACATTGAATGTGAGAAGTCTAATACGATCACGAATTGTACCAACTATACAGAGACTCACCCATTACAACACACATAAGACTAATGCGGCTCAGGTGGGGTGCACATGTATAACGCAAAAAAATACTCCTTAGACAATCAGGAGGAAAACTACCGGCTGGTAGACCAAGAGCAAGATGGGCGGATAACGTATCCAAAGGCGCCCAAAAAGATTTCCAAAAATGAGGAACTGGAAAAGGCCAGCTAATGAACGTGAACGTTGGAGGCCAAGTATCCAGGAGGCCAGGATCCAAGTTGGGCTGCGAATTTTCCTTCATTTTTTTACAAACAGTTTCATCTGCAGCAATTTCAGTTTGTTGACCTTGTATTTCACTTTCATCTTCGGAACTGGAAGGTAACCGCATACGTCTTTTTGTATGTATATTTCAAATGTTATCATATTCACTATCACTTGTTTCATTTACATTATCCTTTTGAGACATTTCACTATCACTAATTCTGAATAACAACATTTTTATGATTACTGCTTTGTGGATCACTTTCATTGTCTAATAATTTGCATTCGCTAGCATACAGTTCTTCAATTCCATAATTTTCCAAACAATATTTCATTTTTTTTCCATTTTCATGGACTAACGATAACTAAAAAATGAGTTAAAACTAATAGTAGGATTGTATTTCCTTCTGTATTTAGTTTGTTGCCAATGAACCTAAATAAATAATTCTTTATAATATGCACAACAAAATTTTACAGTCGGTTCCTCAAAATGCAATGAGTATAATGTATTTGATATTACATACTGTACTAGAATCTTGATTTTTCTGGAATCACACCATCATGATACTAATTATTTGTTATAGCTACCGACATCGTCCTTTCCTCATATAAAAACATATACCGATCAAAATGACAGGTACTGGTATAAGGGACAATACCAAAAAATGTATAAAATATAAACTTTATGAAAACTGATTCTTTACTTATAGCTGCAAAAGTTATGACATTATTTCCGATAGGATATTTTAGATAAAGTAGAAATTATCAATTGAAATACCAGTCATTTTGACTAGTGTTCAACAGTAGTTTGAATGTACATCAAGCAGTTAAAAACTAAATGTGAAAAAAGTTTTTAACGAGTGTTTCTATTAAGTTAACCCAAAAACCAAAACCAAAATAGAAATACTAAGACTCTTAAAGCTCTATTCTATAAATCGAGCCTATTGCGAATAAACTTTTTTTCGTTAATTTTTAGTAGATAGAAGCATGAATGAATGAATAGTTTAACTATGCCAACAATGTTTAAATAAATGGTGATGTGGCCATCATAGTACTTTCCCTATATTTTTCTCGAAAACTATGAGGTTTACGCAAAAATGTTGTTCTTAATAATTCGTGCACTTTTGAATTCGCTACAATTATTTGTTATATGAATTTTATCTATCTCCAATAGTTTATTAGCAATTGGGAAAAAATGTCAAAATTTTCAATTTTTATTTTTTTTCTCGAAAGTTAAAAATTTTATGAAAAACATGTTCGAATAAAACTTATTCAGTTTTTCATTCCCTTTAACTTTTGTTTGAATCGTTTTTTTAAAATTTTCATATTTAGAAAAATATCACGAAAAAACAAAAAAACGCCTCGAGTAAACAACCACTTCCGGTTTATGAATGTTTACCAAAAGCTTTTCAGATCGAGTTTTTAACAAAAAAACCTTAAGTTTAAAGTTTCATGTCATTCGGATCATTCGTTTTTGAGATACAGCACCCACCGACAGACAGACAGACAGACAGACAGACACACACACACACACACACACAGACACAAATTTTTTTTTTCCAGAAATTAGTGTTTTGGGTTCAGGGGACCCCAAAACGGATATTTCCGCAAAAAAAAATTTTCAAAAAAAAATCACGAAAACAATACTCCCCCTATATACTACGTGTATAGGGAAAGTAACAACATTCAAGTTTTTACTTGCCCTATATAGTATATATAGGGGAAGTATTGTTTTCGTGCGAGAAAATGTCTGTGGGCGATGTATCTCAAAAACGAAAGATCCTATTGAGATGAAACTTTAAATTTAAGGTTTTATCGTTAAAAACTGTAACTGAAAAGCTTTTGGTAAATATTCATAAACCGGAAGTGGATGTTTACTCGAGGCGTTTTTTTGTTTTTTGATGATATTTTTCTAAATCTGGAAAA
The DNA here is from genome assembly GCA_963969525.1 of Ontholestes murinus. Taxonomy (NCBI): domain Eukaryota; kingdom Metazoa; phylum Arthropoda; class Insecta; order Coleoptera; family Staphylinidae; genus Ontholestes; species Ontholestes murinus. The sequence goes on from OZ018397.1 coordinate 30,315,210, forward strand.
TTTTAAAAAACGGTTCAAACAAGAGCTAAAGGGGATAATAAACTGAACAAGTTTTATTTGAACATTTTTTTCATAAAATTCTTAAATTTCGAGAAAAATAATAGAAATTGAAAATTTTGACATTTTTTGCCAATTGATAATAAACCATTAGAGTTACATGAATCTTGTATTACAAGTAATTGTAGAGAATTAAAAATTGAACAAATTATTAAGAATAACATTTTTACGTAAACCTCATAGTTTTTGAGAAAAATATAGGGAAAGTACTATGATTACCACATCAGCATGTGATGATAAATGATGTTATCACCCAGGCATATGTATGTAGATTCGCATGATGTAGAAACAGAGGATCCCATGGTCCATGTATTTGGTCTCCTGGACCATTATGTGTGCAGCGTCTTACTAGACGAGTATACCTTCTCTTGTTGAACCAGTTCTGGATCTCTTGGGAATCATGACGTTTCCTCAGCTGGCAACAATTGGTGTTCTTTTGGGATTGATAAAATTTCAGTTTTTTCTAAATAATTATGTGGATATTGTAAATTCTGTATGTTCTCGTGTAATTGATTCTGCATGTAGTTGCAGTTCACTGTATGTTTGTAAATCTCTTCACATTGTTCTTCTTGTGCGGTGATTAGGCGTGTGGGAAGTAGCTCTTCCACTTCCCAGAATTCTGACATTTCTGTTTTAGTAATCAAATCTATTCCTGGAGATCGTTCAGTCTGACTTTCGTTGGTATCGTGGAGGCTCTTAAGTTGGCCTGGAGAATCGGTTTTGCAGGTTCCCTGATACATAAACTTATCCTCTAGTTGAGCAATTAGGCTCCGTCTGTTGTCGTACTGGCGTTTAAGCGTTTTCAATGCAGTTGTATATCTGTCGCCTGTCATTGAAAGATGGTTTATGAGTTGTGCTGCTTCGCCATGTATTTTCTCCATTGAAGAAATGGATTATTTTTCAAATAACTCCTAGAAGTTTTCCCATTTATCGTAACCTGCATTGTAGGCAGGTATATTTTTGGCTGGGATGGTAGGAATTGATCTGGCGGTTCCGGACATTGTTTGGACTAGTGCAATGTTTCTTTACCTTTATGTTTAAAAGAATAAGATGTTGTGGTTGGTGGTGTTTATCGACAAGTTTGCATCCAACAATGAAAATGTCTTGTTTACTTTGGTCCAGTGTTGATCGATTTGCTGTATACAAATGTCTGCTTTATCTTGTGATATTGTGGCTACTTGCTTTGCGGAGCGAGTATGTTGTGGGCGATGGAAGGAGTCGTGTAGGTATGTTTCAGCCTCTATTTTCTTCATAAATAATGCTTCATGGTTGATGAGTAGGTTGCTGATGGTTAACGAAATTTGTAGTTTGTCTACTTTCATCCATGTGTTTCTTATGCGAGGTATCCACGAGTCAAGTTGCCTGTCGACTATAATCATTCCCGATGTTAATCCTGCAATCTTTGTGTCTGGTGTAGATGTGTCACACTGTGTCCTAGCTATTGAACGGTCCTCAGTGTCGATATTAGCAATTGTCAATATTTCTTCATATTTATTATTATTATTATTTTTTTTTTGATTAGTGAATTTTCTCACACGGGTTGTAAGGCCATATAGCGATGAACGTCGTACTCTGCGGCAGACGAATGGTGGTGTGGTTGATCCTCGTGGAAGTGGCTTGAGCGGGTGGTTGATGTCCGCAAGGAAGGAGATAATTTCACTCCTTGTGTGGATGTTGTGACTCGGGTTGTAAATCCGATCTAGTGATTTCTTGTTGTGGAGGGTATTGGTATCGCCGTTTTCTTCGGAGCGGTTATCCACAAAATTCCACGGTCTTTTAATTTCCACGAAGGGAAATGCTGTCTTCTCTCACCTATACGAATAATAGCACGTTGATTCGCTGGTGATGGTGCTGAAATTCTTCAGATGACTCAATGAATCTGTGTCATGAAAGTGAGTTGTTGTCAAAGCTTCTGGTGCCGAAGGGTATGTTTGACTCGGGTCGTAAATCCGAATCGTGTCATCGGACCAGGTGGAGGTCGCCTTCGTGGTGTTGTTGAGTTTCTCGTGAGAAAGCTTATGTTTTTAATCGGGTCGTAAAACCGAATCAAAAAGTTGCTTCTCGTGTGGAAGTAGTAGGTAGAGAACGTCCTTCTCTAAATTAGATATGATTAGCTATAGAAAGTCATTTATACTTAAACTTAAATATTGGTTTGGTTTTTTTATTACATAAAGAGTTTTAAATTGTTTTTAGCAGCAAAATCATCAACAATTAGCAATTAAAGTTATCATGTATATGTAGGGTGGGTGGGTGGCCCCTATGCCACCCTCCAATCAGTAAAACATTATCAAAAATTTATGGAAAATGCTTTCGTTGGTTTTGAAAAATTGTAAAAAATTAATCTCCCATGGAATTAAATTTTGCCACTTTTTGTTTGAATATAAATTTCTTCCGAAATGAAGAAATCGAACTATAAATCTTAATGAATATTGGTTTGCTACATGACATTCTGAAATATATAGTGAAATTGCTCTGAAAATTCTGTTCAGTGAGCAGATTTCGTCAGAGATTTTAATGCCTATTGACATAATACAACCTCTGACAATAAAGTTTGGTGAATAGTTTTGTAATAATAAAGCAGATGAAATATTAACGAAAGTTACCTTACTGTCCTCAATTCTCTGGATTTATATCTATTCCAACGACTCAAACTCGCTTTGAAAGATAAGAGTTTTGATACTCCTGACATCCAACGAAACGCGACAAGGCTTTTGACCTCCATCCCAAAAGAAGCCTTCTTAAAAAGTTTCCAGGACCGATCGGTGCATATTTATGGGATGTTACTATTTCAATAGAACTTTTGCGTTAATGTTACTGAACTTAATTGCCAGAGTTTGTATTTACAGAGATAAGAGTGAGGATAAATTAAGAGTGGAACACAGGTAAGTGATAGCGAAAAAGAGACAAAAGAAAGTTGTGAAGTGAAACACAAAAGTGGAATGCATATTGAAAAAGCGGAGAAACGCTTCGTCTAGGATTCCAAAATATTCCTGGATTTAATTTAATTTTTCTTCTCCACCTGGTTTTAGATGGTTCGCCTTGAACGTGAATTTCTGCCAAAATAAAAAAACAAGATAAAAATCTTAAACTTTGTTGGTTTACTTATTGCCATCCTGTAGCGTTAAATTAATCTTCTTCTTGGAATGGTGTGAACATGATAGAATTTTACGGATGCTGCTCGTAAGCTCAATTTCGTGAGAGAGTCTAAATTGGTAATAATAAGTCTCTATCTCATTGCTAATACTATTATTGCATGATCAAAGGCTAAAGATATTTGTTTTCTTCATCTTCTCTTTTCTTCCACATTTTTTATCATTGACTTTATCAAAATTTTCGAATTGTGATATTTTCTAGCAATCTCTTTCCAGGCATTTGCATTTTCTAGATTTTCTTCATTTGTTTTGAAATAATTTTTTAACAATGTTTATTCCACTTTTGAGAAATTTCCGGAATTTATTTATTTAAAAAAAAATTCTAATTGTAAAAATTTCTAACAAATTCTCTTTTTTGCAATTTCCCTTACGAATTTTGTTGGTGGTTTTCAAATTTCAAATTCTAGTATGTTTTCGTTCACATTTGAGGAATTCACAAACATTTCTGATTTCTCCTCCATTAAAAATTTTTTTCGTTCTTTGATTTATTGGAAGAGAGAGATAAACATCTTTCTTGAATGTAGTTTTACAGTAATATGATATAACAATTTTTATGGTGCTTCTCTTCTTCTCCATTGGCCATCGACCGATGGTCTTTCTGCTCTTTTATTAATAATTTTCAAATTTCAGAATTTCCTTCTAACAATTTCCAGCAATATATTTTTTAGATTTTCCAAAAAGAATTCCTTTTTTAGTTCTTTCATTTGATGAAAATTTTCTAGCAATTTCTATTCCAATTTTCAAAATTTTCCCTTATTTATTTCTTTATCTTGTTCGAGGATTCTAAAATTTTTTTCTAGATTTCTAGAATATTTAGCAATTACTTCTGCATATTGTACGATTTAACTTCAAGTCTTTTAATATTTCTAGTAACTTCTCTTCCAGGTTTCTAGAGTTTTCTTAATCTAATAATTTTTTTCTGAAAATTCCTAAATTATGAACAATATCTTCAAAGGGTTTAATGATTTCCATCAAACTTTATTTTTCAGATTTCTAGGCTTTGATGGCTACATTTTCATATTTTTCTAGACTTTCTTGTTCTACTTTATCGAAAATTTCCTCATTAAAAAAATTATAATTGTAAAAATTTTCTTTAAGGATTCTAAAATTTCCAGAAGTATCTCTTTAAAATTTATGCGAATTAATTTAGATTAAATTCATTATTTCTATTTTTTTAGAAACCTTGATATTTTTTAATTTTATTGGAATATTTCAGTCATTTTTAAATGTAGAAAATTTTCTTTTAACATTTTCTATTTTTCCTATTTTCCAGAAATGTATCTTTCAAATTTTTGCATTCTACTTTTTTCTAGCAGTTTCTGTTCATTTTTTTGAGAAGTTTCCACCATTTTTTTTAGAAATTTTCTAATTATAGAAATTTTCTTCGTGGGTTCTAAAATTTTTATACAATTTTTTTTCTGGACTTAGAATTTTTGGAAATTGCTCCTATATGTTGAGTGATTTAACATTGAGGTTTATAAAATGTAAATATTTCTAGAGTTTTCTATTCCTTAAAAAAATCTAGTTTTTTTTATTAACTTCCCCTTTAATTTGCAAGGATATTCCTTTCCGTTAAATTGTCTTCAGGATTTAATACATTTTCTGATTTTGTTTCGTCTAAATTTACCATCTTTTAAAAATTTCAAAATTTCGAGAATCTTCTTCTAGGGTTATAATAGTTTTCAACCATGTCTACTTCAGGTTTACACATTTGCCTCCAATTTATATTTTAGATTTCACTGATTTTCATTTCATCATTCAACATGATGTTATTTTTTTTTGAGTAACTGTCTTATTTGGTCTTACTGTACGTGGTGCATCATTTGTGCTTGTACAGTTACGACGACACTCGGCAAACCAATATTTAATTGATGAATTCTGTGGTCCGGATGTGCCATCAAGAATTAAAGTCATTCGAAAACGACAATTTGTACACATGTTAAAGAATGGTCGTGAAACATTTGAAAGTTAAGGTTGGTACTCTATAAGAAATATAATAAACTGTTGGAGTAACATGCAAATTATATAACAAATAATTGTAGAGAATTTAAAGGTGAAAAAATTATTAAGAATTGCTTTTTCGCGCAAACCTTATAGTTTTCGATTAAAATATAGGGAAAGTACTATGATGGCCACATCACCATTTGTTATGAATAAACTAAGGCCTACGAGAGTGTAAGTTAAAGTGCTTCAGTCAACATCTGACTGTTCTATATTTATTTCGCGTGGAATTTCTCGAGAGCGAATGGAAAACGGTATCTGGTGCGGTGTCTGTGCGGAGTGTTGGTTGTGGCGAGAGTGCATCGTGTGTAGTAGTTGCGAGGGTGGGAGGGGGGCGCCGACTTGGTCAAGAATGCCGGCGGTGCTGGTGGCATGGCATGCCGTGCGGCTATCGGAAACACGTATAATTTCCTGTGCAGGTATAAACAAACTTAGCCTTGAGAGCGGCGGGAGGAAGAGAAGGAGGAGGAGGAAAGGCAAGGCACGGCACGCCGGCTGACCTAGACCCACTAGACAGCCGCTAGAGGACGCGCCGCTCGTTCTCTTAAAGGGGCACCACCCTTAACCAGCCCACGCCCTGCCACTCAACCCCCTTAAATTCAACACCCGAGGAACTACTAGCAGGACCCTGTCCGTGCCCTTCTTATTAAATCATACATCATCCTCTTCTTCCTCCTCCTCCTCCTCCTATTCCATCCTCGGGCACACGCACGCATCGGAATTTTCGATTAGTCTGGTCCGGTCGCAATCAACGGGATAAACACTGAAGCTCCGCACTACAAACATCCAGTTAATGAAATAAGTTACATATTTCGAATCTCCTAGTACGTGCGCTCTGGGCATAGAGGAGATTATCCACTCTTCTGCCTTTTCTCTACCCATCCTCCAACCCTTTTATGTACGCATCCTGCCGCTGCCGCTGTACAGGATGAACGGACGATTAAACCGGGCAACAATAATCGATTCTAATAACGGAACCCGCTTAACCCGACCTAACGCAATTTGCTCTCGTTATCGCAACGTTTACGTTTAATTGAATAACACAGTGGGCGTGGTTTATCCGTTTCCGCCCACATGCACTACCGTTAAGAGGAATTAAGCGCAAATCTTTTAATATTACTTGGATCTTTACAATTTTCATCATTTGCATATGTTAGTATTTCAATATCTATTATAGAAACAGATTGAAGAAACCAACATTAGTATCAAATTTATTACTTTATTTACGACTTTTTGACAAAAAGCAGATACAATCTTATAAATGTGAGTAAAGGTGTTTTCAATCAAAAAATCTTAAACGTCTGTTTCATTTCGACCGAAAGTGTTTATTCGTTTGTTTTTGTTTACAATAGTGTAGAAAGTAAAAGTGCATTGCTCGTTCACGTTCGCCGTTTCGAAACGGTACGGTCCTGCATCCGCTGTCTGCACTCGAGTGGAGCAGCGGTGGCGTCCCACCTGATGACCCGCCGTCTCTCCTCCACCAGGTCACGTCGCGTAACACCATCTCCGTCGGGCCGTTCAACAGCCAACGCACGCAACAGAAACCAGCTGCCTCGCCTTGCATCTTCCATACATGACAAATCACCTTATTATTATTGTAATCGACATCGAAATGACTGCAGATACCATTAAAACCGGTATCCCCACCGCGACGCCTAGGGCCATTATTGTTATTACCGTCTCCGCAATAATTACTAGGGAATTGATTGGTAGGGGGTGTGTTCGTGGTGATTAGAATTAAAACTGTGGAAATAAGCGGTTATGTTATGGTCGGGTCGAAATTAAAACCGGAGCTTTTTTTATAGTCCGAAATGACGGGGTGGCGCGGCCGTTAACCCACCAATTCGGCCATCAATCGAGGTGTGTCATTAAGTCGTTATTGGATCGATGCCGACGCGGCGGACTGCGCCATGTAATTTGTCTCGAAGCAGCAATTCAACCTTTGACATTGAAAGCGAAAAAAATGTTAAAATAGAACACATCGACAGAAAGACAGCTAAATGCAAAATAAGGATAATAATTTCTTCAATTATTTATTAAAAGTTTTCCAATACCATTAGATTTACAAATTATTTCTCAGCAAAACCTGACTGACTGCCTATTGTATTGAAGCTAAATGGTTACATTTTAAACCCCAACTTTAATATGAATACATCCTAAGTCAATATTTTGTGATACATCTCGGATTCAGAAACTGTGTGTGACATTAAGAAAGTGTCGGCCAAGGCACTAATTTATTCTTGTCAGCTCAGCAGGTAGACGTGATGCTGCCATTTCGTAATAGATGTTTTCTTTCAAGTGCGCCAGAGAAATTGGCCTATTGCCGTAAATTTTAGATTTGAGATAACCCCACAGGAAAAAAATCCATAGGGGTTAAATTAGGATTGCGTAGAGGTCAATTTTCCGGGGAAAATTTCACGAACTCGTGGCAGCTACGTTTTGGACGTGTGTGACGTCGCTCCATCCTGCTGGAACCGTATTCTTTGATTACAATCAGAAAGGTTTTCCAAATTAGGTACCAAGAAGTTGTCCAATGGATGTTCTTCCTTTTGCGAAAACTTGAATACTTCAGGCTTATCCCAAAACGACCAGGTTTTATTTCTGAAGTGTAATATCAGTCCAGCGACCTCCATAAAGTCGATTCCTAAGAGCGTCTTGAAATATGGCGTCGCAGTGATATACTTTGTATGGATCCATCTTCCCTGCAACACTAATAGGATTTGTTTATAACGGGCCTTTTGTATTCTACTAGTCCCATCAGCCAAGGTAAGACATACGTGATTCTCCTCGAACTTTCTCACTTGTCGTACAAGTTCTTCGTACAGTTTCTCACTATTATGAGCGCCTGCATTCTCGTAAGCACTTTCGGGTGTCATTCCGACTTGAATTGCTAGAACTGGTCGATCTCTAATTCTCAGTTTTCTATGGTGCAACATACTATTAAAATTGCTGGATATTCCCCTTCCTTTCGGACAGTTCCTTTTGATAAATCCAGGGTCTGACATCCGCAGCAACAGATACCTTTCTATTCTGGGACTGCTGGTTTATTAACATTTTTACATAACACTCCGAATTAAAATATAAACTTTCCTGTACTACAACTATTGCTTTATAACGGGTGTCGAACAATTATTGCAGTCCCGGGTGGCGTTGGAATCAAAAACGTAGGTCAATTCTTTCATGTGCCAAATAAATGAACTGACATTTTAATTGTCAAACTAAACTTAAATGTGCATTAAAAATGTCAGTTCATTTATTTGCAACATGTAAGAATCGAACTACGTTTTTTATTCCAACGCCACCCGGGACTGCAATAATTGTTGGACACCTATTAGTTTATATGTTGAAAACAAGAATCCACTTGAATTAGTTAGTATGAAGGCAGGGAAACAATTTTTCCTTTGATAAGAGGAGAGGAAATCCTGCACGGACACCCTTATAGTAGGGTAGTCTCGAACTCCTACCGACTAAAGCAGGAAAACAAAATGTTGCTATGGAGTTTATAAACCTCCAGATCTCCGTTAAGGATTGAGACACCATAAAGGTGACATCTATTGTCTAGACGTTGCACTGATTTTCCTAACTGAGCGGACAGACCATCGACAATTAGGCAACTGTTAGCAGCGACAATTAACAATAACAATAGTAAATATTAATTAAGGCTGAAAGACCGCGGGTCGATAGCCGTTTGACAGGAAAAAATATATATATTGTATCATTGTCATATTGTTAATTATGTACATGTAATTTTTTTATTAATTAATTTTATTGTCAATGTGACAATATTTTCTAACTTTACCCTTTTATTAGAAGAAATAAGCATTTATTTCTTTAATATATATGTATCTGAAGCTGAGTTCATCTATAATGACGCAGTGAAGGTTAGAGTGGAAGAACATTCTTGAAGAGTGAACTTCGCCTTTCAGCTTGCTGACGAAATTATTTGTATGGTTTTGTTCACTATTTTTTGTATTTCGATATTACATTTATAAAGCAAGTCTGATAAAGTAATAAATAAATAAATTAATTAATTAATATTTATATGTATGTTTCAATAAAAAAGATTAAAGATTTAAGTAAATAAACAAAATCAAACTTGTAAATCTGTTTAATCTAGGATAATCTAATAATTTGTTCAATTGGCATTTTTGTATAGTTTGTAGATAGATTGTTTAATCTATTATTCACGTTTTTTTGTGAATAAAATATTCCCAAATATTAAATAGATAAAGTAAATTTTTAAAATAGTATATAAAACATTTTTCCAAGGTTTTAAAAATGTAATAAACTTAATTACAAAAACAAAGTAAAGCATGTGCTTTTACTCAATTTAGTGATGAATCTTCTTTGATAACTTGATAACTGATTTGGAAAAGGAAAATAGATGTTAAATTGCAAGAAAAATGAAACAATTGAAAATCTGTTAAAACACAATTGAAACTTAAAACAAAGCTAACCAATTTGATGAAACAGTTGAAATTTCTGAAAGAAGAAGAAATTGATTTAGATAAGAAAACATGAGAATTAAAAATTGATTTAGATAAGAAAAAAAAACTACTGGGAAAAATTGCAAGCAAACAAAATTAATTTGCAAAAATAAACTGATTTACAAACAGATAAAAATACTTTTAAAATTTGCTTAAAAAAAGAAAAAAACATTGAAAAACGAAATTTTCCGAGAAAAGAAAACTAAACTAGTGAAAATTTGCCAAGGAAGCAATTGATATCTGTTAAGAAAAAAAAATAAATCAAAAAACAACAAAAAATAATTGATTTTTCAAAAAAAAAACTAAATTATTGGAATTTTGCCAAAAAAACAATTGAAAGTTGCCAAATAAATTTAAACACATCAAAAACCATGTTTAATTTGTCAAAGAAGAAATAATGGATTTAGAAAAAATAACTGAAAAAAGCAACAAAACACAATTGAAATTTAAATCTTTAAAATAAAAGTAAATAAATTGATGAAACAGTTGAAATTTCTCAAAGAAGAAATTGATTTAGATAAGAAAAAACTAATGAAACAAGTTGCAAGTAAACAAATATTTGAAATCTGTAAAATAAAAAAAAAATGCAAAAATTGTAAAATAACGAAAATAAAGAAATAGACAAAACAAAACTGATAGATTACAAAATACAATTGAAATTTCTCAAAGAAGAGATAGTTGATAGTTATAAAAAAAATAAGTTGCCAAGGATTTTATTAAACAAAATAAAAACAAAATTGATGGAGTTTTACAGAAATCCAAAAAGTGAAAGTTGTGATAAAAAGTAATTTGAAATTTCTCAATGAAGAATTAATTGATTTAAAAAATAAACAGATAAACATACTTTTTAAAATCTGCTTACATGCGTTGCAATTTTATAAATATGAAAATAAAATTTGTCAAGTGAAAAAAAAAATTGTCAGAGAAAGAAGCAATTGTTGAAAATAGTTGATGTTTTTGAAAGAATAAATAATTCATTTAGAAAAAAGGTAAACATTGCAAGAAACTGATTTTTTCACAATGAAAAAAAAATCAGAAAACGTTTCAAAAAACAATTTTTTAAAGTCACCTTAAATAGAAAATTATAAAAAAATATTATTAAAACTTGACAAGAAAAAACAACATTGATGGATTTTTGGCAAAAACCAATTTAAAAGACGTTGAAAAGAATTTAAATTTCGCAAAGAAAGAATTGATTTGCAAAATACGATAAAACAGTGTAAGACAACAAAAACCAATTAATAATTAGTTTAAAAAACTCATTGCTACAACAATAAGTTATTGATTTAGAAACAGAAACGATATTTCAAAGATACATTGCAAGAAAATTGTTTTTTTACAATTGAAAATTTGTTATAAAAAAACTTTCTAAAATACATCTAAATTGAACGAAAAAGAAACAATTGAAACTAACAAAAAACAACATTCAAAAAAGAACAATAATAGATTTAATGTAGTTATTTGATTATGTGAAGGTTAAATATCACTTAATTAAAAAAACACAGTTATATTCCTTTCTTCAATTTTTAATTAAGTAAACAATAATTGCCTAAAAAAAATCAACATTCATAGATATTCGCCAAAAAGAAAACCAATTGAATTTTCTTAAAAAAAACTGTTAATTAAAAATGGGAAATGTCATAAAAACAGAACACAAAGCACCAAAAGTATTTGTCAAGACAATTGATTTAAAAATAAGATAAGAATTGCAAGAAAATTGATTTTTTTCAATGAATCCTGCTCTCTTTAAAAATGAAAATTTTACAAAAAACAATTGAATTTTAATGTTAAGAACAATTGAAATTTCCCACAATTGAAAATCTGTCAAAAATAAGCTTATTTCTCAAATAAATTATTTGATTTTTTGATTAAAAATAAGATTAAAAAAAAGGGCAGAAAGACCGATGGTCGATAGCCCAAACGGACAGACTAACACATTATATATCATTTGTAAATGTTTTAATTTTGTAAATATCTATGTTCGAATAAAGATGTTATTCTCTCTCTAAGATAAAAATTTCGAGAAAATTGATTTTTTCAATAAAAAAATCTGCTATCTCTTTAAAAACTGAAATACTACAAAAAAACAATTGATTTTTATTGTTAAGAACAATTGAAATTTCTCAAAGAATAAATAATTCATTTAGAAAAACAAAACACATGAAAAATTGTAAAAAAATGGAAACAATTTTCTCAAGAAAAAAAATTCAAAACAATAAAATTGATGAAAAAAAAATGAGATGTTATTTCTCAAATAAATAATTATTTAAAAAAAAAGAAAGAAACTGACAAGAAGAATCGAAACAATTGAAAATCTGCAAAATGAATAGAATATTACACAAAAATTGAATCATAAATAATTGAAATTTCTCTAGGAAGGGATAATTGATTTAGAAAAAATTAAAGAATCAAAAAATTAAAAATATGTTAAAAAACAATTGAAAAATAACAGCATTGATATTTTTTTCTTAAAAAAAGCAGAAAAATAATTTATATAGAAAACAGAAACAATTGAAAATTGTTGAAGGAAAAAACTTTATATTTATAATAAGAAACAAATCTGTATAAAAAATAATAAAATAAGCTGAGAAAAAATATATTTTAAAATTCGCTTTAAACTGTGGATATTTGACAAAAACTACATTAAGTTCTTGAAAAAACAATGAGAATTTGTTAAACAAAAAACCAATTGAATTTGGAGAAAAATCATAATACAAAAAAAAACAAAATTGTTAGATTATACAAAATATAATCAATATTAAAATATTCTACAAGAAATTAAAATATTCTACAAGAAGAAATAATTCATTTACAAGAAAAACGAAAACAATTGAAAATTTGATTGAAAAAACAATTGAAATTTGTCAAGATAAAAAATCTTTAAAACAAAAAACAATAAAATTGACTTGTTAGGTTGTTGAAGTAAAAATACTTAAATTTTCAAACTACTTTTTTTCCAGGCGAAACAATTGTTGCGTTTTAAAAAAGCAATAATAAAGTGTTTTTACTTCAACAATGAAACAAGTGAATATAAATTTTCAACATATAACAGCCTCATCAGTTAATATACAATAAAATTGATGACACTTTTTTTCAAATAAGAAATTGATTAAAAAAAATAATAAGAAGAAAAACAATTGAAAATCTATAGAAAACTAATTTGCAGAGACAATTATGGCTAAATAATAACAAAAATTATTAAAGCATAGATAATTGAGTTTAATAATTAATAAGTGAAAATCTATTCTTAAAGCACTTTTTGAAAAAACAACATTACTGAATTTTTGCCAACAAAATCTAAATTTGTTAAGAACAATTAAAATCTCTACGAAGAAATGGTTAATTTGGAAAACATAAACCAAATCTGTTAAAAATACATTTTAAAGTTCGCTTAAAACAGTTGAAAATTTACAAAAAAATAAATTTCAGTTGTTAAATTTACTAAGAAAAAAAAATGGAAATTTATTAATTTAAATTAAATTTAAGTTATTTTGGTAAAAAAATATAACAAAATTGATAGAATTAGGAACAATTGAAAACCTTTTAAAAAACAATAGTAATTTCAACTTCAAACTGAAACAACACAATTGATTAAATATTCTTTAAAAAAAAACAATTGAAAGAACAAAACAAAACAACAAAAAATAATAGGGCGAGATCAAAACAAAAAAATAATAAAGATTATTAAGTTTCTCAAAAAGGAATTAATTGAAGAGTAAATAAAAGTACTTGGACCATTTTTTGAAGACAAAATAAAAATACTTTTAACATTTGTTTGAAAAACGCCAAGTACTTTTATTTACTGTTTATTAATTGATTTAAAAAAACAGATGATAATACTTTTTAAAATTTACTTTAAACAGTTGAAATTTAAGCAAAAAGGAAATTGTGCCTAGAAAAAAAAATTGACGGAATTTTGCCAAAAAAACAATTGGAAGTTGTTAAAAATAATAATATTATTTATTTAGAAAAAAATATAAGCATTTGCTTATTTTACGATTGAAAATCTATAATTACAAGAGTTTTTGAAAACACATTTAAAAATTTTACAAAAAATAAACAATTCAAATTTGAAAGCCAAGATTCATGGATTTTTACACAAGAAAATAATTCAAATTTGTTACAAACAATAATAAATTTGGTAAATAATATAAAAATAATTGTAAGAAAACAAAACCCAATTGAAAAACTGAAATGTGGTTCCCTGTCAGTAACAGCCACGGTTTCGATCTATTTTGGATCTCATCGGAGTAGTGCAGTTGGAGTCGAGGAATTTAAATCTCCGGGTAAACCGTCAGTTAAGATATTACCATAAAACTAAAATAATCCTTGAAGGATTATATACTGGTAATCAATCATCTCTGATTGAGAGGGACAAATCTGTTTTTTAAAAACAAAAAAATAATGACGATAACACTTTTTCTGGACAAACGTAACAAGTATAGAATGCCACAAACGCCATTCCAAGGAAAAATAACGAAAAACATGAAAATATCTAAGGAATAACATATATTGTCTAAGCGTTGCACCTTTATGATAACATCTTAATTAAAAACCTGTTTAAAAAACAGCTGAAAACTTTCGAAGAATACATTTTTAAAATCGCTTAAAACGGTGAAAATTTTATATAAAAAGAATAGATGATGAAATTTGCTAAAACAAATGAAAGCTTGCAAAGTAAAAACTCCGTGTATCAAAACATTTTAGGTGGATCGAATTGGAGTTTTCAATAAATTACGCCTTAATGGCTCTTTGTGTTAACTGCAATTGATTGTGGGATCGATGCTGAATAATAAGGGCTCGAGGCACACTGATTGCGAGCAAAATTGGGGCCATTGTTCCTCGCGAGGACAAAACGATGTCCGCCACACACTCGCGCTGACATCTGACGTTTGTTTTACACCATTCAGACGAGCAAAACTGCGCAAATTGCTCGAATTCGATTAGTAGTTTAATTGTGCCGAGTTATGCAATTACGGTCGATGTTTTAAGGAATTATCTTACAATTCAAATCGAATGCATAAAACATTTAAGGGATTTGGTAAAAAATATAAATATAACGGCTTAAAGACCAACGGTCGATAGTCACGAAGAAAAGGAACAAGAAGAATCACAAAAATTGTTATAATTATATACTATCTTCAATAAAGATGTTTTCTCTCTCTTCTCTGTAAAAATATAAAGCTCATATAATTACATTTTTTGATCTATATAAATATTGGAATTTAGTTGCCACGATAGTCTTCAAATATAGGTTTTTTAAGATAAAATGTTACCTATTATTAAAAAAAAGTTATTGCAGCACTTTATGAAGTTAAAATGTAAAATAAATTTTTAGATATACTTAATACTTCAAGAGTGTAACTCCACCCTTTTGATGGAGCCAGAAATTTAATTTGATGGAACATAACAAGTGTTTCTCTTCATCAAATTTTTAGATACTTCACTAATCCTACAATAAGATATATTAATAATTAGAAAAATTAATAAAAGTAATTAAAAACTTAAACTAAGGTTAATAAATCTTGAATATAATGAAGAAGGAGAAACGATTACTTTGTTTTACGATAAAGTGATAAAACGAAGTAATCGTGTCTCTTTTTTTATTAAATCTCTAATATTATATGAATTGATACACTTTTGATGGAACCAGAAACGTAAATTTAATGGAACATAACAAGTGATTCTCAAATTTTTCAATACTTCACTAATCATATGATAAGATAAATTAATAATTAGAAAAATAAGAATTAAATCTCTAACAGTAATCAATTGGAACAATAATGAGTTATAGAATTAGTTGTTGTGCAAAATGTTTTATTCTTCATAATGCATAACTATTGCAGCGGTAGAATTAAAACCTAAATGTGAAAACTTATAAATTCCTTTTAGACTTATTTTCATCTTATCAATTAATATTAAAATAATCCTTGAAGAATTATATTCTGCTAATCAATCATCTCTGATTGAGAGGAACAAATTAGTTTTTTAAAGACAAAAAAATAATGACGAAAACACTTTTTCTAGATTTATACAAATGCAAAAAGTGTAGAATGCCACAAACGCCATTCCAAGTGAAAAGAATGATAAACATGAAAATATCTAAGGAATAACAAGAATAACATGATTGACATGCACAAAACGAGCAATATATATTTAATGTGGAACCTTGGATATTTCATATTTGTAACTGCCTTTGAAAGAGTTTCAAATGAATTTCATATATTTTTTTAAAGGATATGATTAACATTAACAAAACTTTAATTTATATATTGTAGTCAATAAAAAATAGTAGTTATTGGAAAGATATGTGTTTATATCCGATCACACGATTTATATTTAAGATGTAATATTGTTGGCACGTTCGAGGTTCTTCAACCAGGACATCTTCCACTTTTTCCTGGATTTTGCTGAATTACGGATTACAGCAAGCGGTACCGCATTTTCCGTCTTTGTATGGTAAATATTCGTTAACCGGATTTATGCAGCCTACGTTGTACTTCCTCGCGGTGAACTCTTTGTCCATTGACGATCATTCTAAACAAAATCATTATTCTGGCATTAAAAACCATCGGTAATTGCCAAAAGTTATATTAAAGTAATGTAAACAAAAAATTAGGACTTAACTCAAATGGTTTTCCAGAAAGATTATTCTTCAATAGTTGAATAATCTGTATTAAATCTGAAAAGTAATTTTTTTTTAATGATTTCATTATCAACTATGTAGATTATGAATGAAAATATTTTTCAGTCTATTAAAACCAGTTAAAATTGATAGAAAATTGCCAAGAAAAATCAGTTGGAAACTCTAAAATAGCTATAGTTTAACAAAAAATGAAGAACAATAAAGTTTAAAACTTGAGTAAATAAAGAAAAAAAATATTTAAATAATTTAAGCCATAAAACACAATTAATATTTCTCAGCAAAACTGTGTTTAAAATTTCTTAAATATAATATTTTTATTTTAATAATATTTTTTAAACATAGAATTTTATTAACTGTGAAGCAGTTAAACTTTTACAAAAAACACCGACAAATTTGCAAAAAGAAACAATTGAAATCTGCAAATGTAAAATTTATATTTGCTTAAAGTGGAATTTTTCAGCTGTTTTTAATTGTAAAAAACAATTCATACAAATTTCAAATTTGTACAATATTTCTAGCTTTAAAAATATTTTAGAATTTTAATTTATTTAAAATAAAAGAGGGAACATTTGTTACAAACCAGTTAAAACATTTCGAAAAACTGTATTTTTGAAAGTGTTGATATTTTACAAGAAGAAAACGATGTTTTACTGTAAAATATATTGAAACTAGAAAAACTAATTGATATTAAAACTTTACAATAATAATTGAATAATAAGAAAAAGCACAGATAAAAACTAAAAATAAATTGTTTTATATATTTTATTGGAATTTTACCAAAACGCGATTGAAAAATGAAAACAAGATTTAAAAATTTGATTTAAAAGGTTTTAAAAAAATTATATAAAAAACTATTGAAGTTTGAAGAAGAAAAAACAGTGGAACAAATAAACGATACTAAAAATTTACATAAAAATAGAGCATAAGAAAAAGAATCGTTTAATAATATTTATTTAAAATTGTACAGAGTTTATTCAAAATGAACTTCGACAAAAATTTAATAACCTCAACGAAGACATTAAAAGACTTAAAACTAAATTCAAGACGGACGTTTGAATAAAAACATGCAGCAAAATTAATGATTGAAAAGGAAACAAATTTGGTTGGAGTTTAACAAAATCAACAAAAATAGACAGACAATTTCTACACGGCCTATTCAAACCAAACCAAACTTTGACCGGACCAATTTTCAAATAATTAATGAACGCTATGTTAAATATTTTGAAAAAAATGACTATTCGTAAGTGACGAACATTTTTTACTCATGGCGAATACTTTAATATTTTATTTAAGAAAGGGAAAAGTACAGCGACTGGGCATGATCATATAACATAGACACATCCTACCTAAAATCCTTTTCATTCCACCTACCATACAACCACATACTTATAATATTAACATACTTTATAAAAAACAATATTTTTCAGGTGTGGAAAATAGGAATTATAATTTATATCCCCAAACGCAACCCTCTACTTTACTATACTCTACTTTACTATACTATATATATCGTCTTACCTGTTACTAGAAAAATCTATGAATCCCTTCTCAAAAACCAAATTCTCCCTCCGATTTTTTTTATTTCTAACCACATCTCCAAACATCAATTTGATTTCCTTCCCCGTCTATTAAGTCCTCTTCCACTCACTACACTAGCCTCAAATATAAAAGTTTCTCACCTTGAAGATTCTGCAGCTCCATTTCTGGATGTTCAGAAAGCTTTAGACTCTATCTGGCATTAAGGCTTATTGTTTAAGTGCCAATCTCTAAATATCCCTCCTCATATTACATTCATTATTAAGCAATTCTTCTCAAATAGATTCCTAAAAGTTAAAAACCCACAACTCATTCTCTTCTTCTTTTACTCCCGAACAAGTACTCTCCAAAGGCTCTCTAGTTTTACCTCTATTATTTGACATTTTGTGCGTTAATGTCTATAACCCTCATCCTCTCTACTTTAATCCTTCCAAATATCTCCTGCTATTTGTAGACGACGCTGCCCTAATTACACATGCTCTCACATTAACAAAAGCCCTTAAACTCCTTCAATCCTGGTTTGCAAAATGGCGCATTACAGTCAATACCAACAAATCACAGCTCCTAATTCCTTATCATTGCACTAATAATTCATCTCACAAAGTCTTAATTTCCCAAACTATCATCCCTCCCTCATTTAACCGTTTTTCTATCTCTTACAGTTTCCGAGATCCCCATAGAGAGCATTTAATTGAACAACAATTCAAATTTGAAGAATAAAACAGTTGAAAAAATAATTGATTCTAAAAAACTTTATAACTAATAATAGGAAAAAGCGGTAGAATATTTAAAAAGTATTAAATTTGATTGAAAAAAGTTGGATTTTAACCTAAATGCGATGGTTTTTATTGATAAATAAAAATATTTTAAAATTTGCTATAAAAAAGTTAAAATTTCCTAAAGAAATTAAAACTTTCAAAAAAACTGTTAAAGCCTTGTGAAACTAGTTTTGTAAAAAAAAACAATATTTTCTGTAAAAATACATTCAAAAAATTGTTAAAACTATTTTTAAATGATTTATTAATAAAAAAACAACAATCTAAAATACTAAAGAATCCGTTTGAAAATTTCATAGAAAAAGGAGGTAAATAAATATAACAATTGAAATTTTACTAAAAGATGTAATTAAAAATTATTTGAAATTTGTGTCTAAAAAGGACATTGTAATTTAACTAATTTTTAACAGTTTATTTTTAAAATTTTAATTAAAAAAACATTAACAGCCCTACTAATAGACCGAGATTAATTCTCGGATTGTAGATCCTAGATTAATTGACGTATTTTTTTAGTTACATTTAAATATAACTGGTTTTATGTTGGTATCCCGGAACAGCTGATGGTATTGTCAATATAACCCGTGATTGTCAGTTTAGGAGCATGTGCAAAGATTGTTTGCAAAACATTAAATGAAAATAATTCTACAATTTTCATTGATAATAATTATCGACTGTACTTACTTTAATCTTAATTAAATAAAAAAAAATGCTTATTCCTTGTCCCTTGTCACACAAACATTTCACGTTATCATTTCTGACAATCACGGAATATATTGACAATACCGTCAGCTGTTCCGTGACACAAACGTAAAACCAGTGATATTCAAATGTTACTAAAAAAGTTACTAAATCTGACAATTAATCTAGGATTCTACAATCCGAGAATTAATCTCTGACTATTAGTACGGTTGTAAGTGTTGCCAGCTGAACAATTAAAAATTAGAGTTTAAGAAAATGAAAACAAAAATTCATAACAATGACGTAAAGGACTTTAATTTTAATTAAAAAACTTTTTGATTTTGAAACAATTGAAATTATGGTTGCGTAAGAATAATTGGAATTAAAGCAAATCCTAAGAACCGTTACGATTTTACCAAAAATCTTCTGAAAGTTTGCTTTATTAACAGTTTAAAACATGATTTATAAATGTATTATTATTTTTATTAAAATTTAAATTGTATATTTGAAAAATTATTAGTTAAAAGCAAAATTTTGGATAATTTTATTTTTTTAACAAATCGTTTCTTTAATATTCTATTAAAAAAAAGTTTATTGCAGTACATTTAATATTCAAATAAAATTGTCTCTTTCTTTAGAAAACTCCAATTATTTTTTTTACTATTTCTTTTATATTACGTGGTTATTGAGGAATATAAAGCACAAAGAAAATATTTCAGTTTTTCAATTTCAAATCTTTTAAATTGTTATATTTTTAGTGTATTTCATGGTAAAATTTCAAGTGCTTTAAGTAATAATTAAACTGTTTTTTAATTTTCAAAACAGTGTTTTAAGACAATTTAAAACATGAGAATGGTTGCAACCGTTACTACATGCTAATTTATGATAAAACAGTAAACTAAATGTTTTACTTCATAAAATGCTGACACAGTATATGGTTTCAAAAACGTTAACGTAAACAGCGTCATCAATCCAGTAACTAAGTGTTTTAGTTTAGTTTTTATTAATTGTTTTGTTTTAAGAAAAACGTTAATTTGTTGTAAAATGTACAAATTTTACAAAAGTCAGAATTTTCTTAACCAATCTTTTCCTTTCGATCATATATATACAAGGTGGCGCAAAAGTAATGTCATAGTTTGAATTGGTCGCCATTTTTGCAGATGGCGCCAAATATCAGCGTGCTTCGACATTTATGATGTAGATATATAGTGAATTAGTTGTCAACAAGCCATGGAGCGATACACACCCCAAGATCGTGGATTTATTGTTATAGCTTATTTGACAAATTTTAGGTCTGTTATTTTAATGCAACGTGAATTTCGTCGTCGTTTTTTTTGCGTTTCTGGGGCACAGAGAATCTACATGTAATGCATGAAGAATGCATCCTCTCAAAGTGACTGTTTGGTGAAGCATTTGCAGTGAAAAAGTGATTGGTCCTTATGAAGACGCCGATGGTGCAGCCGTAACCGTAAATGGCGAGCGTTACAGACAGATGCTAAACGAGTTTTTTTTAGTTTTTTTGCCGCAAGTTGCTGCATTGGGTCTCGATCATTGTTGGTTTCAACAGAACGGAGCAACCGTTCACACAGCTCGAGTAACTATGGAGATTTTGAGACACCAATTTCCTGGTCGAGTGATCTCCCATTTTGGAGATTTGAACTGGCCGTTCAGATCGCCAAATATAACAGCACCAGGCTTCTTCATTTGGGGCTTTTTAAAATCTCGCGTTTACCACAACAAACTACGAAACTTGCAAGACTTGAAAGTTAACATTGAAGAAGAAATCTCGAATTTGGAGCCAGGTGTTTTGCGAGCAATAATTCAAAATGCAGCAAAACGAGCTGTATCAACTCTGGAGGTGGCTATTTGAGCGATATAATTTTTTCCAAGTAATGTAACCAAGTAACTTTCAAATAAATTTTTGATGAAAACAGAGCTCTTTTTTTTTCATTTATAACAAAATGGCAGCCAATTCAAACTATGACATTACTTTTGCGCCACCTTGTATGTATATGGTAAAATTTCTAAATAATGTTTAAAGTTTGAGTTTTAAAGCACTTTTTTTGATAAGATTCCAACAAATTTCAAACTAAGTGACTATACGTGACTTCTGGTTTTATATTAAATATTTAGACTATTAATGCGTCATGGTGCATTTCTACGCCCTGTATATTTTCATCATCAGATACTTTTTCTGTAAGTATTTTGGAGTAGAGACTTAATATTATACAGTGAAGAAA
This sequence comes from Ontholestes murinus, assembly GCA_963969525.1. Taxonomy (NCBI): domain Eukaryota; kingdom Metazoa; phylum Arthropoda; class Insecta; order Coleoptera; family Staphylinidae; genus Ontholestes; species Ontholestes murinus. The sequence goes on from OZ018397.1 coordinate 30,336,783, forward strand.
GGAATATCTAACTTATAATATCATATACTTCATTTTTTAATTTGTACTTAGAAATCTAGACACAAATACAAATGGTTTTTCAATTTACCTAGACCTAACCAAAGCTTTTGATTGTGTGTCGAATTATGGATTGCGAGGAATTTGTCATCAATTCTTAACTTCTTACCTGTCTCGTAGAAGACAAATAACCTCTGTAAATATTAATAATACAAGGTATAATTCAAGCGAAGCTTGTCCTAATGTTGGTGTACCCCAGGGAAGCATTTTAGGTCCACTATTATTTCTCCTATTTATAAATGATATGCCATCTGTAATAAATGCTCATATTACAATGTTTGCTGATGACACAACCTTTTGTCTAAAAGATAATTGCTTAGCAGATCTAAATATACCAACCAATCAAATGTTAAGCGAATTAAGCTTATGGCTAAATTCCAATAACTTGATATCAAATTCAGCAAAAACATATGTTATGAACCTTGGGGCACCAAAGGGGCAAGCTCATATTTTATTAAATGGCGAGAATATAACGGAAACTAACAATGTAAAGTTCCTGGGGGTATTAAGACAAAATGACCTAAAATGGGATCAGCATGTAAACAAAATATGCTCAGCGGTTACAAAGTATTCATACCTAATATATTGAAGAAATGACATTAGCCAGGAAGCTGCTAAGCTTGTTTATATGTCATACTGCAAACCGCAGTTATCATACGGCATTATTTTTTGGGGTTGTACTACACAAGTAAACATACAAAAGGTATTTGTAGTGCAAAAGAGGCTAATAAGAGCAATATGTAATAGAAAACCGAATACGAGCTGTCGCCAATTATTCAAAAACCTGAGGAACATGCCACTAATAAGCCTATACATCTTCGAATCAATAAAATTTGTAATTAACAATATACATTTATTCAACATCTGGCAAAGTGAACACCCCTATAATATTAGGAATAGAAATCTCATGATTCCCAAGCATAAACACAGTTATGTGCAAAACTCCTGTATAGTACAACCTATTCAACTCTACAATAAATTGCCACATTTTCTAAAAAATTTACCAAATAAAATACTACAAAAAACATTGAAACAAATAATTCTAGATAACTCTTTCTATACCATAGATGAGTATATGATGATAACATGTGATTATTCTCGCCATTTATTTATTTATTTATTTGTGAATGCGCGTGTATTTTTTAAATATGTAAAAGTTTCATTTTTATATCTTAACTTATTTTAATTCCTCGATATTTATTATCATTATATTAATATATTATTTTTAATGTGTTTTACATCTAGATTTTTAAGTTTTATACTATAGACTAGATTTTAGATTATTTACACCAATTTTAATTCGTCTGTATATTTAGATTTTAAGTTCTCTTTTATAGTTAGACTAGTACTAAGATTATTTTAATTCAATTATATGTTAGATTTTTAAGTTCTAGACTTTTAGAATAGATCTCAAATAGTTCTTAGTCTTTGTATAAATATTTACATATAGGTTTTTTTTTATAAGATACAAATCAAATTTAGATGACTCGCCCATGAATGTATGTTCTTTTTGGAAATAAATAAATTGATTGATTGATTGGTTGATTAATACCTTTTAATGTTTTAATTAAGTAGCACAAACATCATTGTTTTCTTTTCAAGAAGAGGGTTGGGCTGAATTATTCTTTGATTGGATATTTATTATGATTAATTTCAAATAATAGACTTGTTTCTTTTTTGCACATTTGAAATATATTAGTTTATAAGTTTCCCTTATATAATTACACTAGTTAATTTTCTGCATTGCAGCAATACCTACAAACTGCACGACGTGTTCAATAAAAGATGAGTATGTTAATACGTGCGGGTGTTCGCCCTTTAATAAGGCTCTCGCAGATCGATCGCTCGCTAGCGCACGCATGATGATGAAGAAGACGTGCGTGTCGCGCCTTTCAATTGAAACGTTGGAAGACCTGTCCGTCCGACCCGGCCCCGTGCCAGGCGTGGGGGGTGAGGGTGGTTGTGTCTTCAGCTCCTCATTAGCAGTCCAGTTACGACTTGTCTTATGGGGGCGGTGGGGAAGGCTGGTTGGCCTAAATTACTCATTACTCGGCCGTGCAGATTACGCGCGTAATCAGTGCTGTGCGGATGTTCTAGCAGAGTGCGGTCGTGGGGTGAGGAGGGGGGGGAAGAGAGAGGGGGGCACGGGGCGCGGAAGTGGGCGACGAGGCACCGGCTGAAAGATACAAAGTGACAAAAACCACGCGAGCCATTAAAGCGATTAAAGGCGACGTACTGTAATTAGAGGCGGCAGCACGCGAGCTCCCGGCTCGGAACGGTCGTTCCGCTTTAATACAGCGACTCACCGACACACGCCCCGGCATTGCCGCACAGGTCCGGACTCACTCCGTCGCCGACGAGAATAGACACACACACACACATACACAGCCATGAATGAATCAAAATAAACACAAAACAGCTGATGCGAATACGTTTTTCCATTTTACGATCTTTTTGTTTTAACAATTGAATAACGTTATTGTTATTTTTTTAAATATTATGATAACGAAGGCCACTGTAATTCCCCGATATTAAATGCGCATATTACCTGATCAGCTGTCATCCAGGAAAAGTTTCGCAGAGAAGGCTTTGGAAGGTTTGGAGTTCTCGGCCCATATATTTTTGAAAACACACTAAATGGAAATTATTACCTTCATTTTCTTCAAGAAACATGTAAAGATATGCTCGATGATTTAAAATGATCAATACTGGCAAGATTGAAATGGTTCCAACATAACGGAGCTCTATATGTTGGCTATATGAAATTATTTAAACGATGCTTTTCCTAACTCAATGGTGGGAAGAAACGGACCAATCCCATGGCCAACTAGATCACCCGATCTATCCGTTTTAGACATTTTTCTGTGGGGCTATGTAAAAAAAAAAACAAAGTATAAAATCATATCAATCCATGGAGGATCTTAGACTAACTGTGATTGGAACATATAATTCTATTGACAAGAGAATAGTGAAAAAAGCCACTAATTCAATTTAAAACAAATGTAATTTATGCCATAAAATTAATGGTGGACTCTTTGAGAATAGTTTGTAACATTAAAATTTGTCTCCTATTATTATTTTGATAATTACAGAATTATTATACTTTATGCTGATTTTTTTTTCAATTTTGTTTATCTCTTTATTTATAATAATAGTTACAATATTGTTGTTATAAATTTATAATTAATTAATTATTTAAGCTTTTATAGTGAAATGGATATTTAATCGTGCACTATAAGAGTAATATGAAATATGTATTATAATAATATGTAATTTCAATGGACAATAAAATATTAACTACAGGTAAAGTAATATGATGGCAATTTTGTTTCCTTTTTACCTAAAAAATCTTTTCCCTTTTAAAATTTTTAACTACTATTTCTTATAACCAAATTTAACTTTTGGTAAATTTTTTCGAGTTTTTAAGCGAATTTTTAAATGCTTTAAGGAAATTTTTTTCTTTTTTCTTGTTTACAATGTTAAACTTTCTTCACCTAAAGAAGCAATAAATTTGCGAAACAATTATAGTGAAAATAAGGATACAGTTTTGAAAAGTTATTTACAACTTTAAAATACAAATGAATATTGATTTTCAACATTTTAATGCCTTATCTAATAACCAATTTTTAAAATATAATAATAGAAAGGTTTTTAGCATTTTTTAAAAGAATTTCAACAGTTTCATATATATACAACATCATTATTAACAGACAAACGTACAACAAAAATATATATTTGAGTATATGTATGATAGATGATGTTAGTGGATTAGTGGATTAGTCTGTTAAATGGCTATCGACCGGCGACCTTTCGGCCCGGATTTTCTAGAGAGAATAATATCTTTATTCGAACACTAAATACAATATGGGGATGATTTACAATGATGGTTAGTCTGTCCGTTTAGGCTATCGACCATCGGTCTTTCTGCCCGCCGGATTTTCTATTTTCTGGGTTTCGTCTGTTTTTTTAGTCAAATATTTCTTCATTAAGAAAGTTCAAATGTTTTTTTATCTAAACAAATTTCAATTGTTCTTTTTGTAAAATACAATTGTTTATTAATGAAGAAAATGGTTGCGACCTTTAATGCGTACTTACACTGAATTGAAAAGTTCACTACGTTTTAACCACAAATAATAATAATAATAGTTATTGTTGCTTATGGTTAAAACAGAGTGTTTCAATTTAATTGTAAATGTTTTTTGTTTCAATTGTTTTACAATTGTTACATGTTAGGAAATTTCTTTAGTTCTCTAGGTTCAATATTTCATTATTTATTTATTTTTTATATAAAATTGTTTTGTTTTCTTCAATTTATTTTAACAAATCACAACTGATTTTTTATATAATTCCATCAATTTTGTGTTCATTTTATCTTAAAGCAATTTTATTTTTTGCAGATTTCTGTTGAATTGTTCTGTTTTTTTTTTCAATTTAATTTAATATTCATTTTATGTTAAAGCAATTCTATTTTTTACAGATTTTCAATTGTTTTTCGTTCTTCAAGTTTTCTGTTGCTTCTTTTCTAAATTAAATATTTCTTCTTTGGAAATATTCCACCGTTTTTAACAAATATTGATTGCATTTTTAAAAAATGTTCATCAATTTGGTGGTTTTTTGTTTTAAAGTTTTTAACAGATTTCCAATTGTTTTACATTATTAGAAATTTAACAATTTCTTAAATCATTTTTTAAATATCAAACGTTGTTTATATCAAATTTCAATGTTTTTTTTTTTTTCGTAAAAACAAATAATTTTTTTAAACTTTTAAGCTTTTTAAGCTTCTTTCTTGGCAAATTTAATTAATATTTCAGATTTTCTTCAATTATTTTTCTTTTCTTGGAAAATTTCAAACGATTTTTAATAGATTTTCAATTGTTTGACATTCTTTAGGAAATTAGGATTTAGGAATTACTTTTTACTACGTACAATATTTGTAAATCATTTTTATCATTTAATATCAAGTGTTTTTTATATCAAATTTCAATTCTTTATTTGGTAAAAATCGAGCATTTTTTTAAAATTTTGTCTTAAAGCTTCTTTTCTTGGCAAATTTAATTTATTTTTCAGATTTTTGCTATTTTTAATAAATTTCAATTGTTTTTTAAATGTCAACAATTTTCTTGACAAAGAATTATATAGTTTAGAAGAATATTTTGATTAGTAATGTAGTAATGATTAGTAATATGATTTTATTTTCCGTATATTTTTTTTATTGTGACGCACTTTCTTTCTTATTGTACACTATTGTAATTTAAGAGAGAAATAAAGACTATTATTATTATTATTATCAATTGATTTATAATAAATTTTCAATTGTTTTTTTTTTCTTCTAATTTTTCATCTGTTTTTTCTTTTCTAAATCAATTATTTCTTCTTTAAGAAATTTCAACTGTTCTTCAAATATTTTTCAATTGGTTTTTATGCAATATTCTATCAACTATGTTTTCCTGCCTTTAGGTTTTTTACAAATTTCAATTGTTTTTTTTGTAAGAATCATTTTTTTTTTAAATTTTTATCTTAAAGCTTTTTTTTTTACTTGGACCTCTCATTAGTTATTCTTCAAAAAATCAATCTTTCTTCTTTCAGAAATTACAACTACTTTAAATAAATTTCAATTGTTTTTTTAAGAAAATATTGTTTTTCGTTTTTTTTTCTTGACAAATTATAATTGATAAATTTTGAATTATTTTTTCTTCTTCAAATTTTTCATCTGTTTTTTCTTTTCTATTGCAATTATTTCAACTTCATATTTCAATTATTTTTTATGCAATATTCTATCAACTATATTTTCCTGGCTTACGTTTTTTTTTTGACAAATTTCAATTGTTTTTTTTTATTATTTTCAAGCTAATTTCAATTTTTTTTATTGTAAGAATGGTATTAAGCAAATTCTTATATTTATTTAAAGAAAGGTTTTTTAGCTTTTTTTTAACAAGTTTTGGTTATAATACCATTTTGCAATATATCAATTGTTTAGTTAAAAAATATTTGTTTTCATTTTATCTTAAAGGTTTTTTCTTGGTAAATTTCATTTATTTTTAAGATTTGTTATTTTTTTCTTGTAATTTTTCATTTCGTTTTCTTTTCTACAGTAATAATTTCACTATTGATGAGTTTTTACAGTTTTTAACAAATTGTATTTATTCTTTTTGTTAAAATTTCATCAGTTTGGTTTTTTTGTATGAAAGTTTTTTCCTGAGAGGAAAGACGGAATGTCGACTGTTTTTTTTCTATTAAAGTTTTTTCTTGGAAAGAATTTTTTTTAAATTTCTTGCGCTTTATTTTTTTTGCTGAACTTGAATTCTGTTTTTTTTAAATCTAGTTTGAAGATTATTTGTTTTTAGAAAGTTTTCAATTGATCACTTTTAATTGTTTTAATAATAATATACATCTTTATTTACAGAAAAAAAGGAAATAATTTACATCTAATTAACAATATGACAATGATACAATAATTTATGTTTTCTGTCAAACGGCTATCGACCCGCGGCCTTTCATCCTGGCTTTGTCTGCCTTACAAACAAAAAATATGTTTTTATCTAAAAACAATTGTTTTAAAAGATCTTAAGATATATTGAATATTGTATTATATTTTTTCCATACATGTTGTTTTTACTTTGTCTTGAAGCTTATTTTTTTAACAACTCCAATGTAATGATAAAATCATTTGATTTTCATATGTTTCTTTTGCAATTATTCATTTGTTTTTGTTTCTTTTTTGAACCATTTATTTCAACTGTTTTTAATATTAATTGTTTGTAATATTCTATGAATATTTTTTTTTGCCAAATTTCTTAGCAGATTTCAATCGTTTTTTTTGTGAATTATTAACTATATTAAAACGAATTTTAAAATGTGTATTTTTAGAAAGTTTTCAGCTGATTTCTGTTAACAGATTTTTCATTTATTTTCTTTTTCATTTTATTTTGCAATTGAATTATTTCTTCTTTGTCTTTGAGAATTTTCAAGTTTTTTTAAAACAATTTTTACTTGTTTTTTAGGTTAAATTCCATCAATTTAGTTTTATTTTGTCCCAAAGTTTTCTTTCTTTCTTCTTAAGATTTTTTATTTTCTAAATCAATCATTCTTCATTGAGAAATTTCAAAATTTTTTTCAATTTTTACGAAATTTCAATGTTTTTTTTTTATAGAAAAATTCAACAATGTTGTTTTAACCGTTTTAATTTAATTTTTGATTTTTTTTTCTCCTTGTCTCAAAATATATTTCAATTTTTTTAATAACTTTATATGTCAAAATATTTTTCAATTTAAATCGTTTTTATCAACTTTTTTTACATTAATCTGTTTTTTAAATAAATTAATTATTTTTTCTTTGGGAAATGTCAACTGTTTTTAACAAAATTTGACAAATTTGAATTGCTTTTTTCATCAAATTATCATTGTTATTTTTTTCTTGAAAGTTTATTTTTCCTCAGCCAATTTGAATTGCTTTTTTGTAATATATTAATCTATTTTAGGCAAATTTTAAAATTTATTTTAGAAACTAATTATCTGATTTAAAAAAATATTGTTTTTTGTCTTTAATAATATTTTTCGCAATTTTTCTTTTTCAAAAAAAATTGAGAAGAAATGCAAGAAAAACATATAATTTACAAAAATAAAAACATTGGGACAAAGTAAAAACTAAAATGATGAAATTTTACCTCAAAATAAAATAAAATTTGATTAAAAAAATATTTGAAATTTCTCAAAGGCAAAGAAGAAATAATTGAACATCCACCATACTCGCCATATCTCAATTCTCCAGACTTCACCTTATTCTCACGACTCAAACTCGATTTGAAAGGAAATAGATTTGACTATATTCCTGACATCCACCGAAATGTGACAAGGATTTTGAACTCCATCTCAAAAGAAACCTTCTTGAAGAGTTTCTAGGACATGTATAGCAGATCTCAGCAGTGCATAGTTATGGGAGGTGGCTATTTTGAAGGACAGTAAGGTTAAAATTTTACTACGTTAATGTTTACACACTTATTCACTGAACTTTATTGTCAACGGGTTTCGTCAGTTTCTTTTTTTTATGTTCTCTTTATGAATTTTATTCATCATAATAAATCAAAGATGTAAATCCTTCTTATAATGTAATTCATGATTTTGCTAGTATTTTCTACTTACTTTTGTAAATTTCTAACGTCTAAAGTTTTTTCTTTTTCTTCATAATGATGGTTGCGACCGTTTCTACGTGGTAATTCATAATGAACACTTAATTATAGTGGTTAAAAACATAGTACGTGTTTTATTCAGTGTTCACTATATACTTTCTCGTAAATTGATTTAAGAACAATTTTTCTGAAAAAGCTGTAAGCTTTGCTTGCATGTAAGCTGCATATGACGAATACACTTTTTACTTAGCCCTTGGTGATAGACTGTTGTATTAATTTCATGATTAAAATACACACTATTTGATTGATACTAGCTGAAACTAGTCTGACGATAATCAATATTAGTAAAACCTTAGTATGACGACATAAGTCACATATTTGTTCCTTTTGAAGATAAGATGATGCAGGATTTGGCCAAAACACAGATAATATAGTTTGAGAAGCAAGTTTCTCATGAAAGTAACGGTTGGTACGAGAGAAAGAATGCTATATTGTGAACTCTGTCCTTTCCATATATGACTGAAATTTTTGTTGACATTAATGGATTTTATGTTTAATTTTGGAATGTTGTTTAAGCATATTGGAATAAATTAATGATAGTACTACTAAGTGCTTTTATTTAAATCAACAAATTTAATCTAAAAGTTTTAGTACTAAATTTAAGACTGATACTTTTTGCATTAAATCCTAAGGAAAGAAAATTACCATGAAGGTTTATACAATATTATAAATATTCTCGTATCCAATTCTCTAAAATATTTATAGTATCCAATACGTACAAAGCCTTAAACAATGTCTTAAATTCTTTTGTAGTCATTAAATATTATTAATAGGGAAGATTAACTCTAATATCTTTCATCGTCAATACTAAAATAATAAATAAGTTATATCACAAAGTGTAAAATGAGCATAAGGATAGCTATGATAAGTATTTATATTTATATATAGAAATATTTTTCTATTTCCTCAGTAACTATTTCTTAAAGGATCGAGGGTTTTTGAAGTTAAAACGAGTTTTCCATTTGGACACATGACACGGAATCGATGTTCAAGGCAAACAAAAATCCAATTTTATTTCATCCTTCAACCAAATTACACGTGATACGATCAAATTTGAAACTGACGGACGGTAACCATCGCAACGCTGATGATGAGAGCGAGTTCCTCCTTGGTGAAAATTTACGACGTCCCGGAAAATGCGGTTACGACATGGCGCGCACACACACACACACAAATATACATGCATATACGGGTAGAAAGAGAGACACACACATCCACACGCATACATACATCCAGGACCGCGCGCCGCCCCGAAATAATTCCGCGGCAATTTAATTTTTTATGACAGCTCCCCAGCGTACCACGTGACCTCTTCAGTCGGCGTGGTGGGGGAAGGGCGCGCGCAGGTCCACAGAGGTCTTGCGTATTGATCCAGGCGGTGACGTCACGGCTACTTGTGAATGATCCACTACACACACATGTAGACGTGTACACATGGGGAACTGTCACTAATTCGAGCCGGCGTGTGTGCCCCCCGTGCAATTCTCGTCCTTACTGCTCGAGGACTTATAGATCCTTTTCTGCATGGTGGAATTGAGATCGTCTAGAAAGAGCTACAACCTTATATTAGTTTGCATCAATCAAGATGCAAGCACAATAAACTTGAGATCGTGCAGTAATTGCAAATTTTGTAGGAAATATCTGTTCGTCAAATACTCGACGAAAACTGGAAATTAAGAAAATAAAAAACTCATGAATGAAAACCGTTTAAACTCGAAATTCTTTACAATTCTAACAAGGACCAAATAAAATTTAATCCACAAAAACAACTACACAATGAAAGTTAATTAAAAGCAAACATGAAAAACGAATATATAAAATAGATTTATTTACATCATCACCAAAAAAATAAAACTTCTAAAAAGTTAGATATGTTATGTAAAATGAAACAAAAAATGAATATTGGACTTAGTTTTCTCGTAAAAACTAAACAAAAATGGTGATGTGGCTATCATAATACTTTCTCCGCATTTCTTCGAACATATTATTAGATGAAAACTTTATTTTAATCAATTTTGTAAAAAGTTATTTAAAGCTCCTTATTAGAAAAGACAGTTATTATTATTATTATTTGGAAACTGAAATGAATGTCATTAAGAAAAGACTTTTATCCCAAAACAGTTGAAAATTTTCTAAAAAACAGTTTAAAATTGGTTAAAACCATGGGAACAGTAGTTCTTAATATTTCAATTGTTTTTTTTTGTAATAATCTCTCATTTGTTTCATTTTGTCTTTCACTTTTAATTGTTTCCTATTTCGTACAATTTTAATCTTATTTTTTTTTCAAATCAATCATTTCTTCTTTGCCAACGAAAATAGCTGAAAAGTTTTTAAAAATAAGGCAGGAAAACAATTTGCGTACAAGGCATTAAAAAAATTTAACCTAATTTATTTAAAAATAATTGTAAATCTATCTAAAAAAAACGTAACACTTAAAATTTTACTTCACTTAATTTTAATTTTAGCAAATTGAAGAAAGAAGTGAAATAATTGAAAATTTATTTTAGTACAGTTTAAAATTTAAAATAGTATCAATATTTAATTTTGTTTGCAAAAAAATAGTTTTGTAGAAAAGTAGTTTAAAATTTTGTTTAAAACAATTGGAAGAAATAATATTTTAATTGTTTTTTATAATATTCTATCAATTAGTATTTTTTGTCATATTTCAATTGTTTTTTTAAGTTGTTTTTTCTTAGCAAACTTCAATTGTTTCGATAGCCATGAAGAAAAAGAAAAGAAAAATTGTTGTAATTATATGTAACTGCTATTTTCAATAAAGATGTTTTCTCTCCCTCTAAAATTAAAATTTCAATTGTTTTAATAGCTTTTTAATAGTTTTCTTCTAAAATTTCAATTTTAAAGAAAATTTTGAAATATAAGTTTTTACGCTTTTTTGATAACTTAAGTATTACTTTCTAGAAGAACAGTTTAAATTGTGCTTAAAAGAGTTGTAACAACTATTATTAATATTTCATTTATTATTTTGCAGTATTCTGTAAATTTTGTATTTTTTGTCTTAAAGTTTTTTTAAATCAAATTTGGTTTGAAAATTGGAACATTTTGAAATGTAATTTTTGGAAGTATTTAGGTTTTTTGATAAAATTTAAATATTCCTAAACATAAATTCAATTTGTTTGCGTAAACAGTTGAAAACTTTTTAGAAGGGCAGTTTAAAATATGCTTAAAAGAGTTGGAACAACTATTATTAATATTTCAATTGGTTATTGTAATATTCTATCAATTTTGTATTTTCATTTTTGTCTTTGTTTTGTCAAATTACAATTGTTTTTTTTTTGTAAAATTTCAACTGTTTTAAGAGAATTTTAAAATGTATATTCAGAAAGTTATCAGAGGACTTTTCAATAGATTTTAAATTGGTTTTTGTTTTTTTGTTTTATCTTATTTTTCAAACCAATTATTTCTTCTTTAGATTGTTTTTAAGAATTTTCAATTGTTTTTTTATTGGAAAATTTTAATAGTTTTCTTCTAAAATCTCGATTTTTAAGGAAAATTTTGAAATGTAAGTTTTTACGCTTTTTTGATAACAGTTTGTAACACTCAAGTATTACTTTCTAGAAGAACCGTTTAAATTGTGCTTAAAAGAGTTGTAACAACTATTATTAATATTTCATCTGTAAATTTTGTATTTTTTGTCTTACAAGTTTTTTTATTTTAAAATCAAATTTGTTTTGATTTGATTTGATTGGAAAATTTTGAAATGTATTTATATTTAGACTTTTTGATAAAATTTAAATATTACTAGAAATAAATTCAATTTGTTTGCGAAAACAGTTGAAAACTTTTTAGAAGGGCAGTTTAAAATATGCTTAAAAGAGTTGGAACAACGGTTCTTAATATTTCAGTTGTTATTTTGTAATATTCTATAAACATGTCTTGAAGTTTTTTTAAATCAAATTTTAATTGCTTTTTTCTTGTAAAATTCAAACTGTTTTAAGCGAATTTTAAAACATAGTTGTATTTTCATAAAGTTATCCACTAATATTTAAATCGATTTTCAGTTGGTTTTTGTTTTCTCGCAATTTTTCATCTTATTTTCCATTCCAAATCAATTATTTCTTTTTTGAGAAATTTCAATTATTTTCAAGAAGTTTTAATTGTTTTTTCTTGGCAAATTTTAATAGTTTTTAAATGATTTTTGATTAAAAAATTAAAAGATTATTTCTCTAGACATCAAATAAAAACAATTGAAATAAACCAAATACTTGTTTCGCTACTTTCTTGATTGAACCATATTTTCATATTGGCTAAACTAAAACACTTGTTTTGTTCCATAATTTTATTCTCAGTTGCCTGACACGTGTTTCGAACCGTTACGATCATTATTGTAGTGAAAACTTAACTTAAAAACATGTTGAATTATGTTCTCACTTAACCAGCGGTGGAACATTTGTATAATAATAAAAATTGTGAAACAACAGATTAATTTTACTTGTAAAAACTAAATGAAAACAGCGAGGAAGTGTTAAAAAACAATTCGAAAACAAAATGTTCCTCAAGGCTCTATGTTTACACCACCTTTTTATAATTTAGATTTTTACTACATATACCATAAATCACCCTAAATCTCAATGTTTATGTATTAAATACTACTTACTACAATTTGCTGAAGAGACAACCTTAACTTTACACTTTTAGTTACATTAAAAACACCTTATTGTATTATTTGGATACGAGAAAATATTTATAACCGAATAAACTATGTTTTTTTTTTATATATAGAAAAGTATTAAACTATCTTTTAATTCGAAATACTTTTAGAACTTGTCTAATTAAAGAATGACACTTAAAATTTAAAGATTTTCTTATGAATACAAGTGATTAGCATTTATTTATTGGTGTAATTAATTTTTTTTTAATTGGCAAAATTTTCCATATATCAAATATGGGATCCATTTGACTTGTGTAACACTATTTTTAAGCACCAATAAATTATTATTATTATAACACATTAAAAAAATACTCACTCTTAACTTGATCAACTCATCCTCATATGAGTGTTTTTTGTATCACACAAACAACTTCACCCCTCCGGTCAGACATAATGTGGCCAATTTTCGGTTATTAATACGACGTTGAGGCGCGTCGGACACGCCGAGACAAGCACACAAGGAGAATCCTTTTATTCGTTTATAATATGCGCCGTTAAAATGCTAATGCAACCTGTACAAGATACAAGAAGACATACAACCAACCGAAATCCCATACAAACGCCAAGCAGATTGAATCAACAAACGAGAAATCGATGAATGGGGGCTAGAATACATGCGAGAAGAAAGGAGTAAAGCCGACACGCCAGTTTGACAAGTGGTCCGTCAAGTTTTTTTTTTCTACTTGATCAACGTTGCAGAGATTTAGTGCTGAAGTGTGCGATGCGTTTGATATTAAAAAAAAATGGTTGCTCAAAGGGAATACTAATAGTGGATTATGTTTGTGCAAACCAAATCGAGAAAGCTGGATGGATACAAAATTATAAATTACAAAATTTATTATTTAATTAAGAACATATGTAAAATTATTAGTAATCTTATTTTTTTTGTAATATATCAGGTTGGTTCTTACATGTAATTCTCCCCGTTTGATTAATCACACGTGCGCTCATCAATCATATTAGCGGCTGTGGCCCAACTCGCAAATTCCACCATCAATCAACATCAACGGCGTCGCGAACGCACCGACAGTTTTAAATTTCCCGCAAAACACCGTCCGACCGCACAGTGGGCGTCCGCGATAACGGCCCCGCCCACTGATTGATAGCCGCAACAATTTCCTTATTCCGCTTTCGCCGTTTTCATTTTTAAAAAATGCACGAGAGTGTTGGGGCGGCGGGCGAGAAGGGGGATATGACCGATCGCCGTCATTAGTACTGATTTACGCTCTTTTTCGCGTTATATATGGGCCTATTTGTTTTATTTTCGGAGATATAGTGGCCGCATTTCTCAGAGCACGGCGGGCCCCGCGCTCCCTTAAATGGGGTCCATATTTCCCGGGGGCGGTTTCATTAAATTTTTTCGAACCGGGGGGAAAATGATGCGAAAAAAGGTACCTACTCTCCGGCTTTGAATAATCGCGAACGTGTTAATAACAACAGAACAAAATATTTTATTCTTAATTCATGGATTAAATATAAGAATCCGCCTTTAATCGAACCAATCATAAATGGACTAAAATATTATATAATAGAATTACTAAATTTGGTTTTTGAGTTTTATTTTTACTAAGCATAATTTTTAACTTGATTTAAAAACTCTATAAAAAGAGTAGAAATAAAAAAAAATGTGAAATTTTCGGTCGACATAATCGTCCTTCTGAGACAGCTATTAAGACTTTGGTTGATAAATTTGAGTCAACAGGACCAGTAACCAATGTGCCAACATCAACGCGTGTTCGTCCGATCCGAATTTATTAATTCCTCGATGTTTTCAACAATTAGGGTTATTCACAATGATCACATAGCAAATTTTGCATAAGGATTTGGATTTGAAGTTCTCTAAGGTGCAATTGGTACAATAATTGAAGCCGAAATTGCCGTAGATTCGCTGAATTCATTCAAGATCAAGCAAACAAAGAAAAATATTATTTTTTCAGGCGAAGCCTGCTTTTATTTGTCTGGATGCGCCAACAAGCAAAATTGTCGCATTTGGGCTTGTGATAATCCAAGAGCGATTCCTGAGAAGCCTTTGTATGCTCAACTGTACGGTGCTTTATGTGATCTGGTGGCGTGATTGGGTCTTTTTTTCTCGAAAATTCTGTTGGAAATGCATTTTACGAAAAAATCAATTAATCTTTAATAGTGTTTTAAAAATAGTTTCTTTCAAAAAACCTCTCTTTTATTAAGAACTGTTCAAATACTAACTCTATTAAAGCAAAATTTAAACATTTTTCAAATTGTATAATTAGCATTTTGTATAATTTAAACTATTTTTAAGCAAATTTCAAATGTTTTTTAAGAGTATACAATTATTTTTTTAAAACTAAATTTTATTTTTTTTTTGGAAAGTTTTACACTGTTTTTTTAATCAAAATGTTAATTGTTTTGGGAAAGTTTTTCTTTTCTTATTTTTTACTTTAAAAACCAATTTTTAAAACCAATTTTATTACTTTTTTGCATTTTTGTAAAAATTTCACTTTTTTAATAAATTGAACCTTAGATAAATTTTCTACTAAAACAAAATATTTAAACTGTTTTTATAAGTAAATGGCAATCACTATTTTCCTAATGAACTTTTCAATTTGTTTCTCTTGTAAATTATTTGAATGCACATTTTTATCGTCCCAAACTCTTCTCCTTTGTCTTAAAGTTCATATTCGTATTCATAAAATGTCTTCTGTTTCTTGAGCTGTATTTAAGAAAGTTTAAAAATGTTTTTATTTTAAGTCTACTTCCTTTTCCTTTTCTGAGACAATTTTTACTGTTTTAATGAAAAATAGATGTTTCTATAATAATAATAATAATATATTTATTTCCAACAAGTTACATAACTTTATAATGGACATTTCATATAATAACCACCAATTGTTTTTTTAGTAAATGTCTCATGGCATGTCTCTTTTCCTAATGAACTTTCATATTGTTTTTTTTTGTTTTTGTTGCGAAATTGAAACTATTTGAATGCAATTTTAAACCATTCTTTTCTTAAAATTACCAAATTTATAATTTAGGACCTTTTGTTTTTGTTTTGTATATATTTTAACTATGTTTAAGGAATTTTTATAATGTTTTCTTTTATAAAGGGTTAAACTCTACTTTTTTGTTTTTATTTGCAACATTCCAAGTTCGAAAAAAAATGCATTTATTACGAAAAAATTGAGAAAATTGTTTTTTAAAAAAAAATTCTATAATACATTTGATTAAATTTTAATAAATAAATACTTTTAAATACTTGATCGAAGAGTCTTTTACTTCGTGATACATTGTTTAATAATTTCAATAAAATTATTACTTTGTAAGTATCACGCAAAAATATTTACTCTTATGGCTGCAGTTTCATCAAGTTCAGCTTGTCATTGCCAAACTATATTAACATTAAACTGCAGTCACGAGAGTTAATATTTTTGTGTAATACTTACAATTTAACAATTTTATTAATTCCAATTTTTAAAGAAAAAATTCTATTTTTTCAAGCAATTTTAAACGTAGTTTTTGAAAATATTCAACTGTTTGAAATAAAGTTTAATTGCTTTTATTTTAACTGTTTTTCTCAATGTTATATTTTCAACTGATTTGAATCTACCATTTTTGGTTAGTGAATTTAATTTTTTTAACTGTGTTTTTTTTAATGTAATGTTTTTTCTTAGTATTTTTTTACTACTACATTTTAATAATAATTTATTATTTACGGCATTATTATTCATTTTAAAGAAATTTTGAATTGTTTTTTTTTTCTTAATTCCAACTATAGTCAAGAAAAGCTTAATTGTTTTTATGAAGTAAATGTTTTTTAGATAGTTTCCATATGATGTTAATATTCATATGTAATATTAAAATGTTTTATTTCCTGTAAGGTTTTATTATATCTTGACAAGTTTTATTCTTTATAAAATTTCTTTTACTGTTTTTAGCGTTAAACTAATGTGTGTTACTGTTTGAAATACACTTAAATTATACAATAAAAACACTTTATAACTTGTTATAAAGTGTTTTCATTGTATACTACAAAATGTTTTTTAAATGTTTATTTCCTATAAAATTTAAAAACTTTTTGAAATAATTGTTTCTTAGAGTAACTTTCTATTTCTTGAATCACTTTCTCATTAAAACATTTTGAACTATTACTAATGGAGGTTTAAATTAAATTACACTTGGTTTGTTTCACATGTTTTCTATATTTACTCGACTAGTTTCGCTTTTTGATAATGCCTTAAAAAGCGAAATTAGTCGAGTAAATATAGAAAAATTGTGAAACAAAGCAAATGTAATTTAATTTAAACCTTCATTAGTAAAAGTAACTTCCTACATGGATATGATTAATTGTTTTTTTAACTAAATGTTAATTGTTTCACAACACATTATTTTTAATGAACTTTTCATTTTTTTAAATTTTTTTTTCTTTTCTTGAAAAATTTTAAATAATGAATGTAATTAGAATATAAATTTTGAATTATTCTTCTTTTTCTTATAATTACTAAATTTCAAATTAATTAAATATCTTTAAAAAAATGTTTTAGACAGTTTTTAATCCTACCTTCTTATTTTTTATAAAATTTCAAAGAGTTTTAAGCTAGTTTTTACATATTTTTTAGAAAGAAAGTAACAATTGTTTTTTGGACATACTTCTAATTTTTTTGTTTATTTAAAAGTTTTCAATTATTTTTTTTACAAAAAATGTGAAAATTGTTTTTACTTTCAAGGTCAATCAATTTGACATATAAATTCCTACATTAAGGACAAACACACCTAAATATGGTTCAGCATGGTTTCTGGTGCGTTCCAGTTTGACAGAAGCGTCAGAAGAAGAATTTAATCTTTCAGGGTACGAGTGGAAGATCATCTAGAATGAACTCTGCCCAATTATTGTGCAGTCTAAATTATGTATGGATATTATTTATATTATTTTTGTATGGATTAGGTTTTTTTGTTAGCACTGAATGGAAACACATCAATAAATAAATAAAATTAAATAAAACAAAAGATCTATATTTTTAAAGCAATTTTAGAAAATTTAATGGATTTAATTTAAAGTTCAATTGTTTTTGTTTGTTTCAATTGTTTTTGTTAATGTTATTGTTTCAATTGATGCAATTCAATCAATCAATCAATTTTTTCTAATTTAATTTTTAGCTGCGTTTTTTAAATCTAATTTTTACTACTTTAATGAAAAAAGCCTAACTATTTTTTATGAATATTAACGAACATTCAATTGTTTTCTATTCTGAAAGCTTTCATTGTTGCTTAGCAAATTTTATTTCTTATTTTTTTGTGAAATTTCTTCTACTGTTTTACTATTGTTTATTGTTATTGTTTAACTATTGTTTGAAGTAAGCTTTTTTACTTCTTTCCAACTTGACCGAATGTACAATTCAATATTTTTTCATTGTTTAAAGAAAACAGATTTTAAAATGGTTTTTTTTCTTGTAAATCAATTGTTTCTTAGAATAACTTTCTACATGAAAATGAATAACTGTTTTTTTATGTAAATGTCAATTGTTTCACAACACTTTTTTTAGTGGGCTTTTCAAATTTATTTGTTTGTTTTTTTTTCTTATTTTCAAAAATGTTAACTATTAGAAAGCAAATTTTAAAGTATTCTTCTTTTTCTTAAAATTACTAAAATTTAAAATTAAGCAAATATCACTTATTTCTTTTGCATAATTTTAACACAATTTAAAAAAAATGTTTTTTTAGACAGTTTTTATATGCTAATTTTTACATGTCGCTTTTTGGAAAGAAAATATGAACTGTTTTTTTTAAACAAATTTCTAATTATTTCTCATCTTAAAACGTTTTCAGTTGTTTTTTTTTTCTTAGAAATTCTTAATTACTTTTTAGAAGTGATTAAAAAAAATTGTTTTTTTTACAGATTTTTTAGTTGGTTGGTGAAAATTTGAAATCAATTGTATCTTCTTAAAGAAATTTTTTTAATTACCTTAATTATCAGCTATTTTTATTGGCAAATTTTAATTATTTTCTTTGTAACAATGTTTTTTTAGAATTTTTTTAATTGATTTTTTTTTAATTTCAATTATTTTTTAACTTCTTCTTTCTTGAAATTCTCATTTTAAATTGTGAATTTCTTTTGAGAAATAGTTTTCATACTAAATTTCACACTACCTTTTTATATGCTAATTTTTACATGTCGCTTTTTGGAAAGAAAATATGAACTGTTTTTTTTAAACAAATTTCTATTTATTTCTCTTCTTAAAACGTTTTCAGTTTTTTTTTTCTTAGAAATTCTTAATTATTTTTTAGAAGTGATTAAAAAAATTGTTTTTTTTTACAGATTTTTTAGTTGGTTGGTGAAAATTTGAAATCAATTGTATCTTCTTAAAGAAATTTTTTTAATTAACTTAATTATTAACTATTTTTATTAGAAAATTTTAATTATTTTCTTTGTAACAATGTTTTTTTAGAATTTTTTTTAATTTCAATTATTTTTTAACTTCTTCTTTCTTGAAATTCTCATTTTAAATTGTGAATTTCTTTTGAGAAATAGTGTTCATACTAAATTTCATTATTTAAATAAAAATTGTACTTTTTAGCAAGTTTTAATCTATATTTTTAGATAATCGAAATTGTTTTTTATCTCAACTGTTTTAACTTCAATAAACTTGGAATAAAAACAATAACATTTTCTTATGGTTTGTGTACAATTATATATTTATTTATGTAATGCATGATAGATAAAGTTAAATACAATACAATACAATACAATACAAAAATTATTTTTATTTAAGCTAGATGTATATATTCACAAAGTGGCGAATATTAATATTAATTGATAATGGCCACTTTGTGATCGAAATGTACATCTAGCTCCAGAAAAAAATATTTGTAAAGGAGGTCTCAGTGTTTTTATTCGAAGTTCATTAATTAAATCTTCACGCAACTCAGAATGAATTTCAACTCTTTCTTCTTAGCAAATGGCTTTATCAGTTGTTTTCTTTTCAATTTATTTTCAATTATATTATTGTTAATAATAATGATTTTATTTTTTATTTAAGCTGTGTAAATTTCAATATTTTTTTAAATTTATTTTAATCATATCCTAATCATACTAAATTTCATTATTATATTTTAAAAATTTTATTTTATTTTTTTTATTTTAATAAATGTTGTGTATATTTTTTTCTTAGTAAATGTTTCATCTGCTGTTTTTTTTCAACTGATTGTTTTTTGTTCTTTGTGAAATTTCAACAATTTTGAGAAAAGAATGATTGTATTTAGTTTAACCTGTATTTTTTTCTATTTAGACATTTATTTTCTGTTAATTT
This sequence comes from Ontholestes murinus, assembly GCA_963969525.1. Lineage (NCBI taxonomy): Eukaryota > Metazoa > Arthropoda > Insecta > Coleoptera > Staphylinidae > Ontholestes > Ontholestes murinus. The sequence continues at coordinate 30,356,974 of OZ018397.1, forward strand.
AAGCTTTTTAATTACAAGTGCCATGATGGTCACATCACCATTTTTCAAATTAGTATCTGAACTGCTTAAGCATCAAACGCACAGTTTTCAGAGGAGCTGACTTTAAAATGATGTAAGAAATATTGCACATTTCGGTAAGAGCGGTAGTGTCGAATGAATATAAGCACGATCTGATCAAATTGTTAAAGATGTTTGAAGGATGGAAGCATCCGAAAAGAAAAATTCTGAGATGCGATTTTTTTCTCTTTAACTGCGTTCTAATACATTCTTTTTTCTTGAAAAACTCGAAAGTTCAATGATGAGATCCTAATTTTCTTTTTTTCTGATGAAACACTGTTGGATCTAAAAAAAAAATAAAGTTGGTGCTTGTTGCTTAATGGAACAGATATAAATATTTGTGTTATCCCTCACCTAATATAAAAAATAAAGGATGCATCTTGATTAATCTTAGATTTCTCTGAAATATTTTGAATAGAGAGGAGGCCAAAATGAAAAAAATGAAAAGTCAAGAATTGTTTAAGGGAAATAGGTATACAAATGCCCGTTAATATAAACAGTCTGTTAGACCTAAATCACACCAAAATTAATCAAGAATTAATTAATTTCTTAAAGAGAAATAATCTCAAAATTTAGCTTTTCTTAACATCCTACACTTGTGTACACGTGTATAGAATTAAGTGCTATTGTAAATTGTATATATTTAAACCCTCAAACAATAGGTGATGGCAGATGACCTTGCAGTTGGCGCCAAAAAAGAGAATTATTTTGGATTGCTTAATTTGCACATTAGCTTATTTGGTGTTCAACAATTCTTTGGAATATAATAATTTTTTTTGGTGTTGTCTGAGTGCAACTTGCATTAATTAAAACTTCATATAATCCACTACAATTTACTGAAGTAAAAGTCAAAAGACCACATTATTCTTTCATTTTTCTGAGCCTACCTCAAAAGCCTTCAAATTACTCACAACTCCTGCTTACTTTTATATAGTTCTAATACGAGTATGTTCAACGAAAATATGCCATCCATCTTCTAACGTCCTTATATTCTGCAATTACTCAAATTTTTCGTTAACAAAGCTACATCATATTATTTATTATCTGCCAGACTGAAAAAAAATCGATGTTTAATTTACAAAGCAATCAAAAATACGCATTTAAACCTGAAATAACCTTTATAAACTAATATGCGACCATCTTTTTGATTACAGTTACATCCTATTCAGACAAATTTCTTAACCTTCTAGTGACTAAACGTAAAACTCCGTTTCCCTATCTCCAACTGAGCTACGCTGATGAGATCCAAAATAGATCGAAATCGATCCGTGGTTGTTATTCAATGGAACAATAATTAATTCTTAAAATCCCTTTCATAATTCTTTAAACACCTTCCCTTCTCTTTGTATAAAATCACAAACAGAACACCTTTAGAAGAGAGGAGTCGACTTCTCATAGAAACATACGCCTAGAATGAAAACAATCTAAAAAATTTGAAAACGAAAAAGTAAATCTAAATAGTTTTAGATCTTTATTCAATATGTATTTCTACATTAATCTCAGCAGATTACATTTTTTTAAATAAGTAATTGTGGAGGCTTTCACTTCGTGATACATTTTGATTAAATTTTTTTAGACTACAATTCAATCCTGTCCATTCATTTCTTTAAACTTCCACATTTTCAAAATACTCTTCATAATTATTGCAACATTTTTTTATGTGTAATCACAGATATAACATCTACAGAACAACGAATTCGGCTTGTGTAGAATAGCCTACAATAAAAGCAATTTAGAAATCTTGAAACAATGTGCCTCAATAGAAATAATGGTTTGATTTGTATATATTGGGAGAAGTAATACACTTGTTATGTTCCATTTGTTTATTATCAGGTAACTGACATGTGTTTCGGTCCTTACGGATCATTCTCAAAGTTAAAACTGAAATAACCAGTTTTAACTTTGAGAATGATGAACATAACAAGTGTATTACTTCTCCCAATATGAAAATTTGGTTCCATCAAGAATGTAGCAAAACAAGTATTGATTTGTATATATTTTTTTTTATATAAGTTCATATATATTTTTTATATAAGTTCATAGCCTTACTCCATCTACTTTATCTACATAGAATCGAAAAAAAAGTTGATGGTAGATCTTAATCAGCAAAAATGAATCATTTTTTATCTAAAATTATCTAATTTTCCTAAAATACATCAAAGGCTTTCAATTTAAAATAGTCAAAATAATAATAAGCAATGATTAAAGCTATAATTTTGTAACAATAACAAGTTGAAGGAAGAAAAAATTTGCTATAGTTTTTACTTAGTTTAGACAGTATTAAGAATAAATTGAATGTTTCTAAAATTGTTACATTATTCTTCTGTGTGTTTTTTGTATCTTAATTCAAAGACTTTGTTATAAACATATTTGTATTTTGGTTCAAGGACCTTATAAAAAAAATAAGAGGAAGTTGTAGACTTTATTTGGGTAGATGTGTGTGAAGTAGGTTTTAAAAACCACCTCTGTGTCATCTAATGCCTTCAAATGCGTGTGTAACATTCTCAGTATCAAGAAGCGGCCGCAGAAACCGCCGCAAAGAAAAAAAATAAAACCAAACCGCACACGTAACCTAACCTAACCGGGACGTTTTTTGGGGAAGGTCAATGGTTGGCGTGGGAAGGGAACAGGTGCTGACGGGATTCGAAAACGGGGAGGGAAATCGTGGAACGGGGTGTGGGTGGGTGGCTGGCTGGCTGGCTGACAGAACGAACAACCGGAAGTTGCGTTTTCCGCGCGCGGGCGGCCTGTTAATACACGGACGGACGGATCGAGGGCGGCGTGCAAGAATGAAGGGGGAAGCCAGAAAGCGATTAGAGAGAGCAGTCGTCGTCGTCGGTGGCGGCGGCGGCGGCAGCGCGGCATTTAAAGGGGATATACGGGGATAGAGGATATCCCCTTTAAAGCTCTAATTATAAAGCAAGCGGGGGTGTTAATTGCAGGTCAATTCGCTGTTTAGCGGTGACGCCTTTTGTGAGCCGCTCTGCCAGCGCCCTCGGATCTACCTCATCCACAACCACCCTCCGGACCCGGAATACAACTACTAGCGTTCACCCTCCCACCCCACCATCGAATGAAACAAATGAAATAAATCGAGTCAGTCAAAACTAGGTCAGCATTTAAAAGTAGGCCATGACATTATTTTTGACATTTCGAGAATTAACGCTCGGTCGGATATAAACGATAAGGCAGTAAGGTTCACATGTTGAACGCGAGGTAATCGATAGTGTGTTAAGTTATTGATTATTAAAGTTCGCACCACTGAAATTTTAGATAAATTTTAATTAGGCCCACGGTCAGCATAATTTAAACACGAACGCCAAGCTTAATAACTTGGAAATAACATAGCCTTACACAAAAAAAAATGCAGAAAATTAAAATATTCAAAATAATAATAATAATAAAAAACCTTTTTAGTAATAAAATGTACTAAAGTTCTTTACGTTGTAGAAAATTAACTAATAATTAGAAAAACACGAAAACTTTTCGTCTATTCATTGTTGTAGATTTTACGAAATGTTTTCGTATTTGTCTAAAAACTTTTTAAATTATTTAAATAATAATTTGCAACTGAAAGTTAAAAAAAAAGTAAAAAGGTAAAAGACTGAACAAAATTAATAAAGTTGATGGTGGTGACTGGGTCTAATTATCAAGAAAATTGTAAAGCATCCTAAGATTAATTAATGGTTAAACTATACACATAAAAATAATTTTATTCTAATATTGGGTGTCCTAAAAAACGTTTATATTTCAATTGAACGATATGTGGAGACAACAGACAACTTCTTGGTGCCTGTAATGCAAAATTTTTTTGGATATAATCAAGAAACATGGTTCCAGCAGGATGGAGCAATGTCACACTTGTGACAAAAGTTCGTGAAATATATCCTGGCAAACTGATCTTTAGAAGAGATGACATAATTTGGCTTCCACACAGTCCTGATTAAACCTCTATGGACTTTTTCCTGTAGGATTTTCTCAAATTTTAAGTTTACGCCAATAGAGCAACTTTTCTGGTGCTTTTGAAAGAAAATATTTATCATGAAATAACAGCCGTCACAGAGTCCAACTGTTATAAGAAATTTTAGTGTTCGAATAAGTGATAATATTATTATTAAGAAATAAATTCCTAAATTGAATAGTTTAATAATAATAAATAAACACACATTTTTGATAAACGTCTTACCTTTCTTAATTAGTCTACTAAATATTTCTATAAATACAAATAAATATACATAGTATATTTATAAAAAATATAAATATTTTTTTTAAGAAGTATATAATATATAGTAGTCTTAAAAGGTTCGTAAATTCTAAACGTAGATTTCCTTCCTTAATGTCTTAAATATTCCAATCTGATTATTATGTGGATTTGTATACAATCAATAAAAATGTGTTAATCGTTAGAATATAAGGAAATCAGACAGATTGTCGTAAAATAATTAACTAAATTCCCACCGGTCGTCAAATGGTACAAGAAAATAACCGTTCTTGGTGCTATTTTTTCGTAAATTATTGGAAAGGCCGGTCGGCGATTTGTGGGATAAAAATGGTAATTTGACTCGCGCTCGGCCTGGTGGCCAGTTTTATTCGGATAAGATAATTGGAACTTCGACTTTCGAAATTTCACGAAAAATGTTAATGGGCGCCAATTAGGCAGGGACTTTATTTTATTGGGTAATGAGGAAAGTCCGTAAAACGTACGATGCGCTTTTTTTAAGTTGCAAGCCGAAATGTTAAGAGTTGCAATTATACAACCAAGGCCCGATTTTTATTGATAATTAAATTCGAAATAATGATAAATATCTTTGACGTAATTTTTTTTTTTCATAATAAATCTCCCACCTTGAAAATTATTACCTAACAAATAATATTAGGTGTACAATGAATAATCTATTTCATGAATGATTCATGATGAAGGTTCTGTAATGTTAACATATAGTGATTAAAAATGACAATTGGTATTCCGTAAAGCTTAACATAACCTTTAAAAGTATTCAGTTAAGTACAGTCAAAACATATAAAGTGCATATTCGACACTGCGTTCTTCCAACAAGGAAAAAAATGCATGAGATTCGATTTGTTTCTTTCTTGGCGAAGGATTTGTATAGTACGATGTGTGCATATTTTGGTTAAAATTTCTGTCTGAACGACAAACTACACTTTTGAGGCCCTAGAAAGTACGTCAAAGATGAGTTAGAGAAGATGAAGCTGAAACTACACCACAAATACAGAAATAGCTTGCAGAACAACTAAAAGTAAGTTTGATTTTCAAACTTCTATATAAGATGGGAAAGATACTGAAAGACAGAAAATTAGTTCCAGATAAACTCTCTGAAACCAACAAAAAACCAACGAGTGTCAGCGTGAGTTTCTCTGCTCAATAAACAGCGTTGAATATCTTTCTTTTGGAAAGTCATTATGAAATATCAGAAATGGATACTCTATGACAATCGTAGAAAGTCATGGGTAAATCCTGGCGAATCATCACAATCGGTCGTAAAACCAAATCGCTTCGGAAAAAGGTTATTCTCTACATTTGAAGGGAAATAAAGGGTGTGATTTATTATGAGGGTAAAACACTTATTGCGAACGGATACCAACGGTAAATTATACGCTTGAAAGATGAAGTTACAGACATCAACGAAGAATACTTTAATTGAATCATTTAAAATACTGGATTGATGAGGCTGTTACTTGTTGAAACTCCATATCATACAAAACGTTTTTGAAACCATACACTGTGTCAGTATTTTATTAAGTGAATCATTTAATTTCTTTTAAAATAAACTTTGAATATAGCTGAAAAAGTTGTACACCTAATACAATCCAAGTGAAAAGCTAAGGAAGTTTTCTATTTCAGTTATCCGAAATCTATTCAAATACATTTATCAGCGTTTTTTGTTCATCTATTCCTTTTGGTAAAGCAAATGCACAACGCTAAGCGAATGCCTTCATTTACCCTTTTTATCCCATTTTTACAAGTGTTTTTTTGTCTACATTCGTCCCTATTCCTCAATGGACGATTCCATTTATGTTAAAGCTCCCTTATATGACCTTGCGCTTATTATTGACAATTTTAATGTGAATAAAACAATTCTGCAATGTTTCTTCTTTCAGTTTAAAACAAATTCAAACTTTATCCGAATTCCTACCCTAAAAATTAATCTTCCATTAATCTTTAATCCTATGTACCTCCAATATTCGACCATTTCCGAACTATCAATCCAATTCGACCTTCATAGCCAAAGCCAACCAACCCAATCCTCTTCAGAGTTTATATACAACTGCTAAAATTGCAACATCGATGAAGTGGCTGAAGGTATTTTATATAAATTCAATATTAATTCATAAATCCGAGTTTTATTTTGCAGACCTTAAACATAGCAATTTTATAAATATCCTCTTCTTAAATTTATGTAATGACAGATGAGAAAATCCTAAGAGAAAAATTAAACAAGTTAAACAAAGAGACACATAAATTATTTTTTGAGTACAAAAAAAGACAAATGGATAAATACTTGCAATAATAAATGACTTAGAAGAATTAAGCGCAAATTAAAAAAGCAATAAAGAACAAAATTGGAAAACGTTAACAATTATTTTTTGAGTACAAAAAAGACAAATGGATAAACACTTGCAGTAATAAATGACTTAGAAGAATTAAGCGCAAATTAAAAAAGCAACAAAGAACAAAATTGGAAAACGTTGAAACTCCCAGAGACAATGCAACACTTTCTGATCCCAAAATATTTGTAGAACATGTTCAAAATAAAATCCAAAATTAAACATCGAAAAGTTTGAAATATTGGATTGATTAGGCTGTTACTTTGTCTCAGACTTACACAACGCGAGCTTTCGAAATTAATTACGGATTAGAACTCATGGTAGAAATTTTTGCTTGAACCACATTAAACTCCCGAGGCAAATATTTGAAAATATTGCTTAGAGACATTACTTTATTAGCAATTAAAATAAGACCCCCAACATGCAAATTTTATTCAAAAGATTTATCAACAATTTCGAAGACACAGTAAACTACTGGTTTAACACGATTGATACAAAACATATTACTCCTCCAACTGGTGATAAATTTGAAGGGCTACTTCATAGCACTAAACTCACATAAAAAATTAAACTCCTGATCATTCAAGATCATTCCATATTACTTAAAATCATCCGAGACCATTCAAGATCGTTCGAGATTGTTCAAGATCATTCATGATGGTTCAAAATCTTTAGAGATTTTTCAAGATCATTCGAGACTATTTCAGATTATTCAAGATCGTTCGATATTGTTGATCATTCAACTTTGTTCGCCATCATTCGAGCTTTTCATTCAATACTATTGAAAATTATTCGATATTATTCATGGTTGTTCGAAATTATTTAATATGATTTGATATTTTTCATGTACAGTCGGATTATTCAAGATGATTTAAAATCAATCGAGATTATTCAAGAACATTTGTTGAATTTGGTTCTCGTTTTCCTAGATAATGATGTAAAAATCGAAACTAGTCGGAATAAATCGTAAAAATTGTGAAACCAACCAAGTGCCTTTCTATAAACAACCCTTATTATTCAAGAACATTTAAGATCATTCGAGATAATTGGACATTATTCAAGATTGTTCGAGATTATTTAATATGATTTGATATTATTCACAAGCATTCCAAATCATTCGAGATTATTCAAAAACATTCAACATCGTTCGTGATTATTCAAGATCAACTACGAACTTTTGATTCATCTATCACTTGGTGAAACATATTGTAGCGATTGGGTAAATAAAGATTATTCGTGATTATTCAAGATCCTTCCAGATTGTTCAAGATCATTCGAAACCATTCCAGATTATCAAAATAATTCGATATTATTGAAGACCATTAGATATTGTTCGTGATCCTTCGAGATTATTTCAGATTGTTTAAGATCAATAGGAACCGTAAAGATCATGCAAACTGATTTCAGATCTTTCAAGATCAATCGACATTATTTAAGATTATTCAAAATCATTTAAAATCATTCAATATTATTGAAGATCATTCGATATCATTCAAGAACATTTAAGATTATTCAGGGTCATTCGCGAACATTTAAGATCGTTTGAGATTATTAAAATCATTAAGGACCTTGATCAAATAAGATGGTCGCTTGAAGTTATAATTCGATTTATACATAATCATTCCATAATATTTAAGATCATTTAAGATTATTCAAGATTTTTCAGAATCATTCATATTTAAGATGGTTCAAGACGATTTGATATTATTCAAGATCGTTCGAGATTATTCGATTGCTCGAAATTATTCAAAATCAAGATCCTTCAAGATTATTCAAAATCATTCGATATTATTGAAGACCATTCGAGATTATTCCAGATCGTTCGTTTGTTTTTTCTTCATTTTTCTATTTGTTTCTTTTAGCAAATAGGTTTTTTTGATGATTTTAAATTTGTAATTCATTTATGGTAAAAGTTCAACAATTTTTAAATATATTATATCTGATTAATTTTGTAAATGATGACAACATAATTTGAATAAATAAATTTAATTAATTATTTTTTCTAATTATCTTTTAACAGTTATTTTGAAAAATAATAAATGTTTTTAATTTTTTGTTGTTAAATTACGTTTCAAACTGATATTTTTAACAAATTTTAAAATTTGAAATATTTTTCAAGTAAATTTATGTTTTCGCAGTTTTTAACTTTTATTTTACATTTTTTGTAAATACAATTCTTTATGTGAAAAAGTTTAATATTATTTTAGAATATTTTTTGACAAATTTTCAATTATTTCTTTAAATTAATTAATTCCCAAGTAGAATTATCATTATTTGTTTTTATTTTAAAGATTTTTAAGTTAATTTAATAACATTTCACGTTTCATACTTAAAGAATACCAAAAGATCCTGTATTTATCTTTTTCCAATATTTCCCACTCGAACGACAACAGGTAAGATCCCCAAACCAGATATGGATCGCTAAATTTTTGCAAACTGAACAGCTCTTCTTCCCCTTTTCCCTACTACAAGTTCTAGTTATGATTTTCAAATCTCCGCTAAAATAGAATATCTTCATTTACACAATGTCTTCTATCTCTAACAATTTGGAAATGAAAACAACACTTCACGTAAACACAAACTAAAAATAGTAACAATTTAGATTCTTATTCAACAACTCCCCGTTTAACAATGAAAGCCTCCAAGGTCCAAATAAAGCACCTTGAAGGTCCGTCGTCTGTAGTTGCCTTCTCAGGTGTTTAAAAAGCGTTTGACACTATGCCACGCCACTGTATCCTTATCATTTTAATCAACGAATTCCTGACAAATCGTGCTTGAAAAGTAAAAATCCCTATTCAAAATCCAATAAGGTGTCCCTCAAGACTCTTCACTTTCCTATACTCTATACAATTTATATCGCTCAAAAATTGTTAACATCAATCGGGATTTCGTTAATCCAAAATTATACCCATTCCTATTCGCTGAAGACAGTCTTAATCTGAATTCCTACGAAACATAGCTCTCTAAGTAAATAAATCATCTCAAAATTCAAGCTTCTCATCCCATTTCCACCTAATGACGACACAGTCTTATGCCCATTTTCACCACAGCTATTATCATTAAAAAGCTAATTAATGGTTAAAGGAAAATTGGCTTGTACTGCAACTTAATCACGATTAAAGTCCCCCAAAAACTTCAAATATTTAATCTGCCGATTTTGGAAGATTAACGTGCCAAGTACTTGGCATAAAAATACAAAAAAAAATGAAAACCTTATAAAAACGTGTGCTCTCTATATTATTACTCTGTGATAGGTGATTACTTAATCAGCCGACGGTGCAAGAGAAATACTCTGATTAAAGTTAATCAGGATTAGATAATCAAAAAATTTAATCAGAGCTGGTCCAAGTGGCCATTAGTGTTGCACAATCTGAACACTTAATTCACTCAAAGTAGAGTTCTCCAAATTGTGTATTTAAATAAATTCTTCAAAATCAAAACTTTTCATTCCTTGCCAAAGAGAATCAGAAATAGTCCCTTCCCCCACTTGTGCTATTCAATTCAGAATTTACAGAATTAACATTTAAATACAATACCTAACAACCCCCCTCCTCAATTTCCTTAGTCCAAGTTTTAACTAAGCTTTTAGAATCACCGCTTAAAAAGAAAATCTTCATTTACACAATGTCCTTCCATCTCTAACTAACAACTTGAATAACAGAAAAACGTTTAACTTGTTTATTCTACTGTTTATTTTTACACAACAATTTGGATTCTTACTCAACAAATCAACAACTTCCCCTTTATCTATTTCATTCTTCAACGTCCAAACAAAGCAACTTGAAGATACCGTTGTCTTTTCAGATGTAAATACAGCGATTGACACATATAATATCTACTATTGAATATGCCACGCTACTTAATCATTTTAATCCATAAAATCCTAATATATCGCACTTTTCACTTTGTTTTACCACAATAGTTACTTAATGACTGCAACTATAGTTTCGATCATAAACTGATCATTATCAAACATAAACTTTAAAACAAAGTGAAAAGTATTTTATTTATTTTTAATCAAAATGTACTACCCAGTAAACGCCGACAATATTCAAGAACTAATAAATCGCTACTGCCAAGTAAAAATCTCCATTCAAAATTCAATAAGGTGTCCCTCAAGGCTCTTCTTCTTTACTCAGTCTAGACAATTTATATCACTCAGACATTTTTACTCTCAATTCGGATGTCTTTAATCCAAAATTGTACCTACACTAAATTGAACGATTCACTACGTTTTAACCACAAATAATTATTGTAAAAATATTATATAACGTGTGACACTGTTATATAAATCTAAACAAACAGCACGACTCGAGTTTCGAAGTATTATCTCCATTATCAAGTACTTGATGTATGGGTTACCACGTAGTAACGGTTGCAACCATTCTCTTCAAAATTATACCCATTCATATTCATTGACGACACAATTTAGTGTCGCTTCAACTAAAATCTACAATTCCTCTCTTCAAATATCGCTTAATTTATTTGAAACATAGTTTTCTAAGTGGTATATTGAAATAAATCCTCTAAAATCCAAGTTTCACATTTCATTTCCGCAGAATAACTCCATAGTGGCTGACACATACAGTCTTAGTATCGCACCACCTAAAATCTACACTTTTTTCTTCAAATATCGCCTACTTCCCTAAAACATAGTTCCCTAAGTGGCGTACTCAAATAAATCCTTCAAAGAATAAATTCATAGTCGCCAAAAATTAACATACGTACATCAGAAATAACCCTTTCCCACACTTGTAAACCCCTTGGTGTTTAAATCAGAATTACAGGATTAACATATAAATCCCATGACTTTTAATTGAGTCCAAAGTCAAAGCGTGGGAGCGGAAGTTATAAATATATAGAAAGTAATTTGACCCTTGTTTGATTATGGTGCAATCCTCTCTCTTCGCCCCGTGTCGTCTCTCAGCCCTCTAACATAGTACCAAAAAGATCCGCACTTCTTAGCCTGACAAAACTGCGACACCTTAATAACACCATAATCCATCTATTAAACTACTGTATGAAATAACCCATCAGCCCTTTGTTAAAAAAAGAACATAATTACAACTGTTACTCCTCGGAATTCCAATATCCAGCCTGAATACCAACTTTCTACAAAGACATAATAACAATTCATTAATTCAAATTATCCTGACAGTTTGTTAACCTCTAGTTTTGTAATAAAGCGATAGAAGGATCAATAGTTGATAGCCCAGATGAGACTAGAAAGATAACCCAGAAAAACTTTGTCTTTCCCCATCTTTTAATGTAATTGTACAACCTCAAAACGTAGATGGATAAAGCTTGCGAAAAATTATTAACGAATGAAATAGAAAAGGAATTAAACAAAGCACAAAGTGGCTGTAAAAATAAAGAAATAGTCAAGATATTTTACAAAACAAAAAATAGCAAACAAAAGATTAAAAATTGGAAAGGAGGTAAGGAGGTACACTGTCCATTTACGAATATTGTAAAGGCATTTGATAGAGTACTCAGAAAAGTTATCTAGAAGATGCTAGAGACGAGAAAGATAAATAAAAAGTAATTGAAAACATATAAAAAGAAACAAAAAAAGGAATAGACGGCAAAAAAAAAATCAGAAAACTATGAATGAAATGAAGCAAGGACTTGACAAGGAGGAATTAAGCCCATTACTATTTTTAATATTAATTTATGTAACAATAAACGAAGCAGAACATGAAACAGAGCCATGAATTTTTGGATTAATTGAGTTACGTGAAGATGAGAATTACTTGATTAAAATGCTTAGATCATTTTGTGTCCGAAATGTACATCTGGTTACAAATAAAATAGCGAAGAAAGGTTTCCAAGTGTTTTAAAAAAGCCATTCATATTGGAACATAGTAAATTAGAAGAGTAAAAATACAATGTGCATTTCTAGATAAGATAATATTTGTTAGTAGCAGGAAGTGACAATAATCTAAACGATAACTTAAGAAAATGGAATCATATTATGAAAATCAATGATATGGAAATGAATAAGCAAAAAAACTTGGGAGATGATCATAACACTTCATGAAGATAGAATATATATTAAAATAGATGGGAGTGAAGATAATAAGTAAAACACTTTCAATATACAGAAGTCACTTTTGTGAAAGAGGAAGATAGAAAAAAGGTTTAAATTATAGAATCGAAAAAAGAGATCAAATTATAGTATAAAATAAACCATTCATTTGTAGGGTAAAATAAAGTAACAAAAGAAACAAAAAACAGTTAACAAAACCATCTTTAGTGTAGATGTTTATCTAAACATCTGCACTAATCTAAAATTAAAAAAAATAGAGTACAGGCAAACTAGAAGATATAAGATTAAAAATGAAATTATAAGAGCTAACGACTTAAATATCGAGACAATTTCGACACGTATAGAGCAGAAGCAATTAGGATAATGGAGACGTATACAAAGAAAGGCAGACAGCACACAGGTAAAATAAATATGGGAAAGACGAGCAACAGAAAGAAATAGGAAAGCTTAATAAAATACTGTCACAGTATTTTATTAAGTGATATCGAGTTTCAACAAGTAACAGCTTCATCAATCCAAGTAGAAGAAGGCCAAATGAGACATGGAAAAAATAATACAGAAGAACCTAAACAAACCTAGGAGGAGGCTAAAATATAGCAAGAGATAGACAAGAATAGAGAAGGTTCATACAAGAAAATTGGAGCAAAATCCTTACACTTTAAGAGTAAAATAGGAAACACGATTACAATGTTCCATCATACTATTATCACCTAATATTTCTTAACGTTATTTTTCATTGATCGTTTTAAATTTGGATTGTTAATGTGTTTTTGGTTCAAACATTGTTTCTTGTCACTCATATTTCAGGACATCTATATCGATCTCGAGGTTACAGATTGGCTATCTGAAGAGGTTTTTACCTTAACCACTCGAATTCAGAATTATTAGCCTTATAATTATGATTATAAAAGCCAACAAAAAAATTGTGTATGGATTTGTTCATTTTTTTAAAAGTTTTAGTGGCTAAACTAATAGAGAAACAACATTTTTGTTTCCATCACGCACAATTTTTTAATAAATTTACTAGGTGTCTTATCAAAATCAATAGAATAGTATAGAAGCATTCCCGAAAGTAAAATGTAATTGTTGGATTTCCCTGATTTGCACTCAGACCTTCGGCGAATGAGTTATAAATAGACGTCTTTGTGTAACAAGCGCATTCATTAATCTGTTAGTACATTCGGTCTAGGTAGTCGTTGTTTAGTGAGTTTATTGAGCTTTTTGCAGTTAGATTCGTGTTTAAAATGCCAAGATTTTGTCAAAATTTTGCTATGTGTGTGGTTGTTTTGTGATCAAGAAATTTAGAAGTGAAACAACAACACTGCGCCTATTTTAAGGTAAAGATTGGTGATTAAGACAAACATTGGGCAGCACATGTTGTATGTGAAGAGGTTTTACGGCATTGGAGTCATGGAACAAGGAAATCCTTACCCTTTGAAATACCAATGATTTAGCGAGAGCCAACAAATCATCATGTCTGTAATGTCCGTGGATATAACACAAACATTTAAAAAATATCATTTATCCGAACCTCAGGTTTGTAATTAGGTCACCACAAGTGCCAATACCTGAGAAACCAGCAAATTTTGAAGATGTTACAAACAGTTTTGTAACTGAAGTTGATGAAAACAACTCTAGCGATGCCAGTGAAGTATCTGAAATTCTAAGCAACCGCAGTTATTTTCCAAGACCGAACTTAACGACTTAGTTAGAGACTTTGCTCCTTCAAAGGATCTTTTCAAATTTTGGCATCCAAACAGATGACATTAAAGTCTCGTATTTTAGGAAACGCGAGTCTAAAAATGTATGCTTTTTTGAAGAACGTGGTTGACTAGTTTATTGCACCGAAATTTCCAGTCTGATAAACAAACTTGGGGGCACATACATCCCGATGATTGGAGGCTTTTTATTGATTCTTCCAAAAGAAACCTTAAGGCTCTTCTCTTTCATCGGTACCGTTTGCTCATTCTGTGCAAATGCAAGAAATCTACGAAAATTTTAAAGTACTGCTTGAAAAAATCAAATACAATGTCATAGTTGGAAAATTTGTGGACATCAGTCAGGGTATACGAAGTACCCATGCTTTTGTGTGAATGGGACAGTGAAAGTAGACATCAACATTCAAAGAAAAATGACTGGATAAGAAGAGATAATTTAACTCCCGGATCAAAATGTTCTGCACGAAAGTCTTGTTGATCCACAAATAATATTGTTACCTCCACTGCATATTAAACTAGGATTAATGAAACAATACGTTAAAGCTTTAAATAAATATGGAGACTGTTTCAAATACCTTCGTGGAAAATTTCTCGCTATCTCAGATGCAAAATTAAAGGAAGGAATTTTTGTCGGT
This sequence comes from Ontholestes murinus, assembly GCA_963969525.1. Lineage (NCBI taxonomy): Eukaryota > Metazoa > Arthropoda > Insecta > Coleoptera > Staphylinidae > Ontholestes > Ontholestes murinus. The sequence continues at coordinate 30,372,000 of OZ018397.1, forward strand.
CCTCAAATAAGGAGATTAACGAAAGATCAAGAATTTGTTAATACCATAACCGAAACTGAGAAAGATGCATAGATTTCATTTGTTGATGTTATTGAAGGTTTTTTGGATTACAACAATGATCTTAACTATAAGGAAATTGTGAAAAACATGCTACAGACATTTATGGAATTGGGATATAATATGAACATAAAAGTTTACTTTTTACACTCGCATCTTGAACATTTCCTTGAAAATCTTGGTGATATGAGTGAGGAGCAAGGTGAGAGGTTCCACCAAGACACGAAAGAAATGGAACGCAGGTATCAAGGTCGGTGGGATGGTTTAATGAAGGCTGATTACTGCTGGTCAATAAAAAAGGGACAACAATCCCTGGAATACAGAAGAAAATCAACTAAACGAAGTTTTTCATCCAAGAGGGAAAGAAAAAAAAATAAGATAATAAAAAGATTGTTTAAGACTTTTTAAAATTTAGTTTACTATTTGTAATCTCTGTATCAATAAAAACAGCGTTTATTTTGACCAAACTTTATTTCAACATTGATAAAAAAAACCTTACGCGATGGGGCAAAACTCGAATTTGAATTCGGCAGATCAAAATTATTATTAATTAGAATAAACAATCAGATCGAAATCAACTTTCACAAAAATGTTTTGGCCTGTGTTATTAATAATCTTTCAAATCAAAGATAGTAATATCTAACAACCGTACTAATAGTCAGAGATTAATTCTCGAATTGTAGAATCCTAGATTCATTGTCAGATTTAGTAACTTTTTTAGTAACATTTGAATATCACTGGTTTTACGTAGGTGTCACGGAATAGCTGACGGTATTGTCAATATATTCCGTGATTGTCAGTAAAGAAGAAAGTGAAATGTTTGTTTGCAAAGTTAGTTTGTGTGATAAGAGACAAGGAATAAGCATTTTTTTTAAATTTAATCATGATTAAAGTAAGTACAGTCGATAATTATTTTCAATGAAAATTGTAGAATTATTTTCATTTAATGTTTCTGCAAACAAAGTTTGCACGTGCTCCTCAACTGACAATCACGGCTTATATTGACAATACCATTAGCTGTTCCGTGATACCAACATAAAACCAGTGATAATTAAATGTAACTAAAAAAATACGACAATTAATCTAGGATTCTACAATCCGAGAATTAATCTCTGACTATTAGTACGGTTGTAAGTGACTCAACCTAACCTAACCTAACATAACAAAAAAGTTATTTACATACATATTTTAACGGCCACAGTCGAAGATGAAAAAGGAACACATTGACACGAGTAGCTGGAGGTAATTGTCGAAATTGCTTTCGGCCAATGCTACAAATTATCCGATCCATCAAGCCACCTGTCTTTGGCTTCCCCTCCCAGAACGCACCTGCCCGGTTCGTTCTAAATTAGAAAAAAAAACCTCTCTTCGTCTTCCTCCAGAGGTCGTTTCCCGCGTTTTCCGCTCGGATTGATCCACTATTTGCAATAAGCAGACAGAGAGGCAGCTGGTTAAACAAATGCACACACATTCACGTCCACGTCCCACGTCCACCCACATAAAAGGTAAACACCAGAGTGTACGCAGGTAGAATCCTTTTGCGGGGGAACACGATACGATTTCGGGCGGTGGAAACTGTTGCAGAACGAGCCCTGACAGGTTAATATTTCAATGGAGGGATGCGGAAAAATGTGTCCAAGGTGGATATGAGAGGGGTGAAATTTGTGGGGGGGATCGGATTTCTTTCGGGATTTCCTCGCATACACGCCGAAATTGAAATGAATGCTCCGCACGCACGGTCCTCCACTTCATTTTTTACCATTATCAGTTTCAATTTCGTCACTACGACCATTTATCAGATAAACGAGCTCCAAAAATTTCTGGACATGAAAAGTATAGAATAATAACAGTTTATTGTCATAATTCGTTTTTTTTTTAAATTATTATTACGCACATTGACAACATCCGGTTTGACCTATTCGGGTCTCGTCAGTGCAGTAGTTAAATATAGTCAAACGGAATGCTACTACGGAGTTTATAAACCTCCAGTTTTCTGTTAAGGGTAGACTAATAATTAAGGTGAAATGTTTTGTCTAAAAATATAACGATGAATTAAATTCTCACTTAACCCGTGGTGAAACATTTACATGTTAATTAGAAGGTTAATTAAACACTTGGCAGTGAAACAAAACCAAGTGTTTAATTAACCTTCTAATTAAAAATATAACGTTTAAATAATAGATGTCGTCTTAATGGTGTCGCTATCTTTAAAAATAATATGGAAATAGTATGAATAATCAAAAGATTTCTTAGAAATCAGATGAATCGATCTTTATATTAGTAGTAAATCATTGTTTATTATAGTCTTTTTCGTAATTTTGTAACATTATTTGAACATTATCTGCATCATTAATATATTCTGTCATCTATAGTTCAATGCTGCTCTTTTGCTCTTCCTTTTTTAATGTTGTCTTCTTTTATTTTTAAGCTTTCTGTAACTTCTCTGACATCTATTATATATTCGTTTGATATCAACTAGAATTAAGTTTCTTCTGTCATGAGTCGTTGCTAATAGACTTTCTTCTGACATTGTCGTTTCGATCAGTATTTTTCATCAATTTCTATTCTTTCTTTATTGGTATTTTATATCTTTAATATGTCCTTTTTCTGCTTTCTTCTTACTGTGTCTACATTTTTCAGAAAGGATTTTTTTTTCCTTTTGAGACTTTTTAGTTATGACAATATAACAGTGGATAAATATTTAAATTAAGCTTATTATGCCATTATGTTTAAAAATACCTCCTGGTATAACAATAACCAAGGCGAACAACCCTGTAACAAACAAAAAAACCTAATAATGGCAATGCTAAATACCCAAATGTGCCAGCAAATAAATCAGGTGGCATTGCTGTAGACACAGAAAAGCTAATTAATCAACCAATAGGTACGAAGAGCAAAAAAAGGAAGTCCTATCAACAGAACCAAAATGATTTTTCAAAATAAAATCAGGCGAAAGACTCAAAATCCTTCATTTCATCAAATACAGAATAAACTTCCCGGATACAGTTTAGATGCTAAATATTAGCGAACCTGCAATTATATCGAAAGGAGCTAATGACATGGTAACTACTCGTAAGCCAATATTACCAATTATCCTTGCATAATAACACTGCTATATCGAATTATGTTGTTCATACAAGTAACAGTCTTAATACCACACATTCAAATAAACCCACACTGTCCGATGATAAGAAAATATTTATACCACCTCTTCCAACTAGCTTTTCATCACATTTAACACAGATGGAACATGAAGAAAGTAGATTAATGCACAAACTATAGTAGTTAGTTTCCCAGGAATATAATTTGCAAGGGTTAACAAAAGATAATTCTCTACTCGTTTAGAATTTATTTTAGTAGTAGTAACATATATTTATTGACAAATTTTTCACATATTTACATTGGAATAGTGAATAATGAATAATGAATGAGGTGTTAATGTATTAATTTGTCAAAAGGATATCGATCACAGGTCTTTCTGCTTTGTGCTGTCCAGTCATATGGCGTCAATTGCGTAAAAGGATGAAATGTTGAAATGAAATCAAATATATAGAAATAAGACAATTTACACTTGGTTTGTTTCACTGTTTATTTATTTAATCTGACTAGTTTCGACAATTATGTCATTATCAAAGAATGAAATACAGAGATGTTGTATTGTTATATATATACTTCCAGTCAGGTAATAAGGGATGTCATAATCGGGGAGTTCCAAATCTCTTCATTATCATTTACGACAAATTTCCCGGATTTTATGGCTTTGTTTATTTCTAATCCCTCCTTCAGCGTTAAATGCCGTCCCTTATTACCTGAGTGTAAGATTTTAAATTCTTTTGCGTTGAAAAAATGATTTTTTTCAATGCAATGTTTAGCAAAACCTGTGGCATATTTGTTATCCATGATTGATTTTTTATGTTCTTTTAACCTCACTTCAAAAGATCTTCCCGTTTGGCCAATGTAAATTGCATCGCACTGATCACAATGAATCTCATATATACCACATTTTTTGACATTTTCTATGTTTGTTTTGTTATTAATTAATAATTTGCCAATATTCAAAGTATTAGTGCAAATAATATTAAATTCATTCCCTTTAAAACAGTTCATAATTTTATGTGACAGTTCATTGATGAATCCGATTTTAAACCATTTATTGCATTGTTCTTGTGGCGGATAAAAGTATTTTAGAAATTCTTTTTGTTTTTTCTTTCTCAGTAACTTATCTATTAACGTATTATTATAACCGTTGTTTGTCGCGATAGTTTTTATAACGTTTAGTTCATCTGTGTAATTCTCCTTATTTAATGGTATATTTATTAATCTATGTAGAAAAGCGTGAAATGAGCTATATTTGATTTGATTTGGGTGATTGGAGTCTTCCGGTATAATTGTATCCGTGAAAGTTTCTTTTCTGTAAATTTTGAACTCTAATTTGTTAGATTGTGATTTTAATATAGTTAGGTCTAAGAAATTTAGACTATTATCAGTTTCATATTCAGAAGAAAATTTAATATTTTCATTTATAGAATTTAGATAGCTTTCGAATGAGTTTAGCTGTCGTGTAGTACCTATCCAAATGCAGAAGATATCATCTACATACCTAGCCCAAAATAATATATTTTTTGAATGTATGTTACTGAAAATAGTTTTTTCAAAATTTGACATAAATATTTCTGCTAGTAAAGGTGAAATCGGGGATCCCATTGGTAGACCATCATTTTGTGTATATAATCTATCATTAAACTCAAAATAATTTTGTTTGAGACATAGGTTGATGAGTTCCATCATTTCTTTCTTATTTAATTCTTGTTCGTCAGTTGTGTTTATTAATGATTGTAACACTTCTTTTAATTCTTTTATTGGAATTGACGTGAAAAGACTTTTCACGTCAAATGATATTAATTTTGCATTATTAGGGACTGATATTAGTTTTAATTTGTTGACTAAATCTATAGAGTTTTTAATCGCGTATGGTGAATTGAAATTAATAAAGTGGGGGAGTAACTGATTTACTAGTTTGCATACATTATATGAAGGTGCATATATGTATGACACAACAGGTCTCATAGGTATTTGGTCTTTGTGTAGCTTCGGTAGTCCATATAGTGTTGGGGCCCTCGGGTTCATCTTTACTAGTCGAAATCTATCTGATTCTTTTATCAAATTGACGCATGATTTTAACGTTTTTTTAACTTCTGATTGAAATTTATTTGTAGGATCTTTTGTAAGCAATTTAAAACTATTAAGATCC